>PVJO010018280.1:0-37134 GCA_004026905.1 Hystrix cristata | reverse complement strand
AGGAGGAGCGTATCAATCCAACACGTACCCTGCTCCAGATATTTTCATATCCATCATCAGGTTCAGTTCTTGCAACGCTGAGTAGATACTAACACTTTTTCCTTCCAGATCAGAAAACTGAGGTTATAACATGCTCAAGTTTACCCAGTTAACAAGTGGCAGAGTCAGGGTCCAATCTCAAGGCTGCAGCCTCTAGAGAAAGCGGGGAACCTAGGGCATGTGTGCTATTCGCTTTTAAAACAAAAGGTGTTCAAGTATGAGTTGTTTTTCTAAACTAAAACCTCAGTATTCAAGTTTAATTGCAGTGTCGGCACTTTGTGATAAATAAGTGGGTTTGGGGTTTGCAGTCTGGACACTCGTCTCTAAAATATGTGCCATCAGTACTCTAGAATCTGGGTTTCTTCCATTTTGTCTAGCCCCCACCCCCAGGAACCCGGAAGCCTGGCTTCTCAGAGCAACATGCTGTCTTCCTCTTCCGGAATGTGTGGGGCTGTTTTCCGGCTGGAGGAGGGAGGGGCTGGGCACTCACTGCAGGCAATTTTTGTGATGATGCAAAGGCAACCTGTACTGTCCCGGATTGGACAGTGTGTGATGTGAGCAGGTGCCACAACTTCTCTGGGCTTTGCATTTCCGAGGTGGGAATAAAGTTACCCACTCCTAAGGATCCTAACAAGAAATGTGGATAAAATGCCTGGCACAGAGGAGATATTTAGCAAATGTTGGTCTTTCTCTGCCTCCTCTCCAGCTGTGAGGGGTTCGGGGTCTGCTGCAGAGCCAGGAGTTGAGATGCGGCGATCCCGAGGAAAGCGAGGCAGGCACTGGGGGTAGGGTGGGGTTCAGCTGCGTTCGTTGATTAACTAGTGGAGGGCAGTGTTCAGGCCCACGACGGGGACCGGGTAGGAGCAGGAGTTTCGGTGCAGGCCCTGCCGGTGGGTGTCTGTTACTGGTGTGCCCTATAGCCTGGAGAGCTCGTCTCAGAGGCCATCATCCCACATTTTACAGAGAGGAAAAGGGGGCCAGAGGAGGAAAGAGCCCAGGTGCCATAGAAAATAGAGGGCAGAGCTGAAGCTGGGCCTTGACTTGTGAGTCTTGAAGCCAGCGCTGGTGGCAGAGGAGGGCTGTGGGGTGGCTCAGGCATCAGGGCTGTGACCCTGACCCTGCAGCTCATGTCTGAAGCCAGCAGGGGCTGGAGAGAATATGCCTAGAGAGGCTCCTGCTACTGCTGCTGTGCCTCTGGTTTCTCTGTGAGCACCTGTTCCCCACTCTGTGATCACTGGTGGGCAGAACCTGCTCACACTCAGGCTCTAGGTCAGTTTTTGCTGGAAGCAGACTCTGCAAGCTAAATGTATCGTTTCTGGGGTGAACTGTGCACCCTACCTGTGCAAGAGGGAAGCAGGAGGGGGCAGAGGGAGAAGCTAAATCATGGTGCAGTTGCAACAGAGGCCTCAGCTGACCCCATGGGAAGATGTAGGGCAGGAAAAGTCCTGGAGAGTCATCCCCGATTAAGGTAGGGCCTGGCCTTTGTACCCCTCCCCGACTAGGCAGTGAAGGTGAGCCTCCAAGCACGGGGCCGGAAGCTGGGGAGAGACAGGTTTTGGCTGAGAGCAGTGCCTGCAGAGGGACTTGACACAGGGGAGGAAGGGCCTCGGCCCTGTTCGGGGTCCTGGGCAGCATATCGTGGCATCCATAGCAGCCAACTCGAGTAAGCCACTTAATTGAGCCTCAGGCTCCACAGCTGTGAAATGCAAATTATAGATTGATTTGTCCTGCATACCTTCCTTGTGCTGGGGAATACGACAGCAAACGAAATAAAGCTCCTACTCTCTGGAGCTTGCATTCCAGCTCGAAAAGAGAGATGACAAGGGTGAGAGGGTGCTTTGTTTTATGGAGAAAAGTAAAACATTCTGGAGACAGAGACTGCTGAGTTGGGAAGCTTCCTGTTTCCTGCGAAGAGGGCAGAGCAGAATCCTGAAGGAAGGGAGGGCGTGAACCATGAAAGCCTGAGTCAGGGTCTGTCAGTCTGGGCTCTGTTGATATTCCAGAACAGACACTTCTTTGTTGTAGGAGGCTGTTCTGTGCATTTTAGGATATTTAGGAGCATCCCTCAGCTCCACCCACCAGATGCCAGTAGTATCTTCTCCAATCTTATGCAAACCAAAAATGGATCCAGATTTTCTCACATGTCCTTTGGGGGACAACATTGGTTAAGAACAACTGGTTTGGGGGAAGAGACTCTCAGGCTGAGGGAACAAGCAGGGTGAAGCTCCAGAAGCAAGAGCATGCCCTGTGTGTCCCAGAACACAGGGCTACTGTGGCTGGAGTGGAGTGACCAGGGGGAGAGGACAGGAGAGGTATGGAGAGATGGCAGGCTGTGTAGGACCTTGCAGGTCATTGTTAGGACTGCGGTTTTGATTCCAAGTGAAAAGGAAGCCTTGGAGCGTTTGGAGCACAGAAATGATAGGATCTGACTTATATTTAAAAAGAATGCCTCCAGCTGCTCCCTCACGTTGGTGATGGAAGATTAAAGATGAGGCTTCTGACATACAACAGGTGCTCAACAAATGGGCCTGTCATCCTCAAGAACAGGTGGAGCGTGTCCTTGGTTTGCATCAGAGGCCGTTGTACGACTTGGCTCCTATGCCATCCCTAAACAGACAGACTTGTGTTTTTGTGACTGTAGCCTGGAAATGAGGCCTTACAAGGTTATGGCTGGAAGGGCTTCTGGAAGAGTGGAGACCAAACCACATAGAGAGGAGAAAAAAAAATAGCCTAGAGAGGTGAAGCCACTCAGATGCGAGGCCCAAGTCTGCGGCAGTGTGAGGGTTAACATCTGCAGAACTGCTTTTTGGGAAGGGAAGTCTTTGATGGTGACCTAATTTGTGTCGCCTTATGTGTTTTTTTTTTTTTAATTAAAAAAAGAGATAAAATTCAAAGACAAGAAGAATGCTCAGGGCTGGCTGGGCTTTTGCACAAATAAAAGATTTGCCTGGAAAATTAGTCGTAAAATAATAATAATCAAAAGATAGCTTTGGCCCCAATCTTCTTGGGCAGGAAGCTGGCTTGCAGAGTCAGCACCTAGCAGGCATTTCTTTCTAAAGCCGTGAAGCTACCATGTTGTCTTGGCAGAATGGGCAGAAGGGTCGCTTTCTGGGAGACCCCATGCTTCCTTCTGCCTTTGTGTTCTGGCCTTGGGCACTACTTCTCTGACAGGTGAGCCCCATTCTTAGATGAGAAAACAAAGGCAGAGATAACCTTGAGTTTGATCCTGTTGTCTGGGTATTCATCATAATACAGACAGAGCCTGGATGTAGAGCCCAGAGTTTCAGGCTCTATTAAGTCACTACTGTCTGGTTTTGTCACCTTGGTTAAGTCATGAAATATTTTGGTGCCTCTACTTGCTCATCTCTGGGCTAGAGACATAAATTTCTCCCCTTTTTCAGGGTGATCTAGAGAGGAAAGCAGTTTATCTTCCACACTATTTCAACTTAGAGCTTTGCATTGGATGGGGACCTGATATACCTTTGTTGAAAGTATGAATATTTATTGGGAAAAATGAGGTGATGTATGGGAAATACTAAACTGTAGCCTGAAGGACTTTGTAAAAATCTCTTAAAATGATTGCTTTAGCTCTTGGCCTCTGGTGAATCGAAGGGCCGCAGGTTCAGTGATTTCTTTTATCTGTGCACCTGCCCCAGGCCAGGCTGAATAGAACTTTGTGGGGTGGAGGGTTTCTCTTCCCTGCCTTGTGGTCCTTTGGGACAGACTTGCCGAGCAGACTTTCGGGTACTATGTTTGAGACAGGCTAGCACCCCTTAATCGCCAATGCCTGATACCGTGCCCATGCCGACCCCCATGGGCAGGGCCAGTGGTAGGCATTCTTCCTGGGCTTGGGGATCCCAATAAGGAGCAGTTCAGGTGTGATTCCGGGAAGCACAGTCCCAGGTGACTTGTGGTGACTTTATCGGTCCTCAGGGGAAGCTCTGCGATCTCCAGACCGGGATTTGAATTTTGGCTCTGTCAGCTCCTATGTTGTCTTGGTGACTTTCTTGTTGCTGCGACACAATACCAGACACCTCAATTTTAGGGAGGAGAGGTATATTTTGACTCATGTTTCGGTTTATAGCCAGCTGGCTTCAAGGCAGGATGGCACGGCAGAGGGGCCCACGGGAGGAAAAGCTGCTCATGGCGTGCTGATCGTGAAGCAGAGAGAGTCGAAGGAGGAGCTGTGAAGAGAGATATAGCCTTCCAGTGACCCACTTCTTCCCACCTGTTTTAGTTACTTTTCTCTCGTTGTTGGGACAGAATACTTGACACCCAAAGTTAGGGGAAGAAAGGTTTATTAGCTCACAGTCTGCAGAGGTTTCAGTCTATAGTCCGCTGGGTCTGAAGCAGAGCGGGCTGGCATGGCAGACTGGCAGGGGACCAGCCGCAAAGTAAAGTGAGGAAAATGCAAGGAATGAATGCAAATAAGCAATGCAAACAAGCAGCTAGTTAAGCTTCTTCCTGTATCTATTATCTAGGCTACCTGCCCCCAGGGCAGCCCACACTCCCACCCCCCAATCTCTGGCTCACATCCTTGATCCCAGCAGAACAATGCCAAACCGATCAATGGATCAATTTAGTAATCACACACTCTAGATCCAGCTATCTCTTACCACATGAGGCTTTGAGGGGACAGCTAGACACAAACCATAACACCACCAGATCCCAGCTCCTGACAGCAAACCAGCTCTAATGCCCCTGTGTCCCAATCTCCTTCGAAATACATGAGGCTTTGGTCTCCATTTTAGTTCTAAACCATAACACATGCGATGTTGGACAGGTTGCTAAATCTCAATGCCTCGCTTTTCTTCACATCATGTGGTTATTACCAGCAACAAAAGAAAAAAAATAGATACACTGGACTGTGTTGAAGTTGAAACTTTCATGTTTCGAAGGATGCTGTTCAAAAAGTGAAAAGATGACCTACCAAATAGGAGAAACTATTTAAAATCATATAGCCGATAACAGACTTGCATTTAGAATATATAAAGAAACTGTTATAACCCAATAATAAAAAGACAACCTAATTTAAAAATGGGCAAAGGGTCTGAATAGTTATTTAAAGAAGGCATACAAATAGCCAGTAAGTACCAGAAAGGATGCTCAGCATCATTAGTCACTGGGGACATGCAAACCAAAACAAGAATGAACTCCTGCTTCACACCAGTAGGACAATGGTAATGAAACAGATAGGTAAAGAGGTGGAGAAACTGGACGGCTCCAACTGCTGGTGAGGATGCAAAATGGTGCAGCCACTTTGAAAATAATCTGGAAGTTCCTCAGAAGTTGACAGAGTTACCATAGGAGTCAGCAGTTTTGCTCCTACATATATTCACCCAAATAACGAAAACATACATCCACACGAAAATATGTGCACAGACATTCATGGAAGTATTATTCATAATAGCCAAAAGATTGGCACAACCCAATTGCCCATCAATTGATGAATGAGTAAACAAATTTGGCATATCCACACAATGAAATATTATATGGCTACAAAAAAGAATGAAGTACCAACCCACACTACAACATAGTTGAATCCTGAAAACTTTGTGCTAAGTGAAAGGGGACAGTCATAAAAGACTCCATGTTATATGATTCCATTTATACAAAATGTCTAGGCAGGCCCATAGAGACTTAAAGTGTATCAGCAGTTGTCTAGGATTGACTGGGTGGATGCAAGGGTTGGGGGAGGTATAATTAAAGGGGATGGCATTTCTTTTGGGGGTGATAAAATGCTTTAAAATTGATTGTGGTGATAGGTTGTACAACTCTGTGAATAAACCAAAAGTCATTAATCTGTGCCCTTTAATGGGAAAATTGTATGGAATATGAATTATATCTCAGCAAAGCTGTTACCAAAGAAAAATGGAGTTATTAATAGGTTCTATCTCTGTTACGTTAAGAGGGACAATGAGATAAAGCACAGCATCTAGTATGTAATGAGCTCTCAGTAAACGCTCATTATTATTACCATCACTGGGCTGTTGGAGATTATCTGAGATAAGGGACAAAGTAGCCATCGCTGCTTATGATGCGATTGCAATGTTAGTGCCCTCCCTTTCTTGGTATGGGCAAATCCAGGAAGTGTGGGAGACTCCCAGTGAGTCGAGGGCTCTGGTTGCCCACCCCATGGAAGGAACTTTTCAGCTCTAGCTGGGAGACTTGCCATGGGAAGCAGCCAAGGGAAACTTTGGTTTTGGCCTGATCAAGGGGTTCATCAAAGTCACAGATCTGTAAGTCTCTCGGGAGAAACTCGAAGGGGTGTTCATGGTTCTAGCCCAGTTTTTCACTCTCCCTGTTTCACTTTTCCCTGTCCCTCCTCCCCACTCAGGTAGGGACTCAGCAATTTCTCCTCTTTGTTCTGGTACTGCTCAGTAAGGAGCTGAATTGTTGTCTTTATTAATGGGGCCCCCTGAGCATTTTAAATTTGAATCTTTCCCTATAGCCTAAGTCTCTCTGCCATTTTCTCTTTGTAGTGCAGATTAGTTACTTCTGCGGATTTCTTACATTATTTTGCTCCCAGGAGGCATAAGGGAGACACAGGGCTGAGCTGGATGTCGAGGTGGGAGGCTTCTCGGCAAAGGTGCTGGTTTTAGTGGTTTTGGTTCTGTCTCCCCTCTACTCCATCTTTCAGCCCTAACTGACAGGTGTGGGAGTGGTGGGAGGGAGTTATGAAACTGGGGGACAGTTGCACTGGATTGACCCCTTTATTTCCTGTAGTGAGATCCGGGACCTAGAAGGAGGTTAGAGTTCAGTTTTCATGTAAGACACACACTTGCGTACAAGGAGTAGGCAGAGAAACAGAGATGGAGACAGAGATAGGTCGAGTGTAGCAGATACTGTCATGGAATCTAGTCTTAAACAATGTGAAAGACAATGAGAATGAAGAATTACAGGAAGTGGGACTCATGGATACACATCCAACGAAGGGATCGTATCCAGAGTATATAAAGAAATTCTGCAAGTTCATAAAACAAGAAGCTTTTGCTTTTAAGAATGAGCAAAAGATTTGAATGAGTACTGTACAAAGTAAGTCATAAAAGAAGCACAAAACTATGAGTAAACATATTAAAAGATGCTTAATATTGTGCAGCCACTTTGGAAAGTTGTTTGGCAGAATCTACAAAAACTAGATACATACCTACTCTATGATCCAACAGTTCAACCTTGAGATACAGGCTCAAGAGAAGTGAACACTTATTTTTGCTAAAGATATGTACAAGGATGCTATGGAAGCATTTCCTAATAGCCTAAAATGGGACAATTCCAATTGTCCATCTATAATTGTAAAAATCCAATGTGGTATATGCACGTGATGAAATATCATACAGCAAGGAAAACTAACCAACAACCTCTACACAGAGCAATATGATGAAGATCAGAGAGATAATATTGAACAAAAGCAGCCAGACACAAATGCGTACTTACTGTAAAGTCCATATGAAACTTTAAAAAGACAAAGCTGATCTATGGCGGTAGAGGTCAGAATAGTGGCCACTTTTGGAGAACTCTCACTGGGAAGGGGCTATGAAGGGACTCACTGGAACACTGAAGATGTCTCTGTCTTGAGACATGTCTGTGTAGTTTACAACAGAGCTACCTGTAAATTCCAACTTAGAAAAGAAAGGGCCCCTTGAGTGCGCAACAGAATAAATGAAAAGAGCCCACACCGATCTGCACCTCATTGTGAGTCAGAAGAGAACCAGGGGAAAATAATATCCTCAAGATTTCCAAGAGGGAAATCAGGTCACTTGCAAAAAACAAGAATCAGACCAGCATCAGACTCTCATCAGCAACACCAGATACCTTCACAATTCCAAAAGAAATGATTTCCGACTCAGGATTTCTATACCCAACCAACCCATTATTCAAGGTGCAAGGACTCATAAAATGTATCTCCCATAAATCCTTTTAAAGGAAGCAACTTGAAGCTGTGTTGCAGTAAGTGGGAGTAAACCAAGGGAGAGGAAGAGTGGGGATGCCAAATAGCTGCAGGTAGGTCCTGAGGAGCAGGGGTGAGTTCCAGGATAGAATCTGTGTACTGACCTAAAGGCAACAGGTTTGTGTTGGTGCTAGAGGCCTGGGGGGTCCCAGGTGGCCCCCTGATGAAGAGTGCAACTGGATAGAATATACTTTTTTTTTTTTTTTTTTGAGCCAGGCTCTCAATGTATGGTTCAGGCTGGCCTTGAACTAACTCTGTATCCCAGACTGGTCTCAGATTTGTGGAGATCTTTCTGCCTCAGCCTTCCAAGTGTTGAGATTACAGGTATGTTCCACCACACCTGGCTAGAAGACACTTTTTAAAGAAGAATAGACTATAAAAAGTATTGGGTCCGTAATAAAGACAATTAGAACAAAAGAATAAAAGTAAAGAAAAGCAACTCGGAATTTATAAACATGCACACACACACGCACATACACACCCCGTACCCAAAGAAAACCATAATCATAGTACACTACTGAGGTCTGGCATGAACAGCCTTAACCTAGGCACGATAATGCAAATATTTTTCCAGTAGTTTTCAACTCTTATAGTCAATCTGAAAGACCTATTATGGCAAGAGAGTAAGAGTAAATATTTTCAATTTTTTTTAATAATTTTTTTTTATTTTTACCAAGAACATGTATTGGTACATTGTATACATAATGATCATAATCAACATGGTTATTTTGTACCTGTACATGATACATCTTGGTTTTCCCCCCTCTTCCCCCCTTCCCCTCCCCTCCCTTCCACTCACCTACCCTTCCCTATTTGTAACAAGTGTAGCTACACTTTACCATTTTTTCCCCTTTCATCTTACTTTTCTTTTAACCTTCTTTTTTATCCCCCTTTTCCCTATCTAGTTCTCTCTTTTGAATACTATCTCTCTTTTTTTTTTAAACATAATATCTATTCTACCCCTTTATAGGGGTTGGAAAAAAATTTATGAATATTTTCAATTTTTATAAGAGTAGAAACACAGATATCAGGAATTAGAAGGTAAAACTGGGAGAGGTGAGGTGAAGGGAAGGATGAGAGTACTGACATTTTCTTTTTACAAAATGCATCTCTGGAGGCTGGAAGATCACAAAGGTAATCAGCAGAAGAATCAAAAATAGAGATATGGCAGGAGGGGGTTGAGGTGGCAGAGGTGAGATAAATCCTTGTCTATGGTAACAGTAAGTCAATAGATTGTGTCTAAAATTGATGGATCAAGAAATATCTGCAGAAGCTTATTATTGAGAAAAATGGAAGTAAATATATGCTGAGACATTTTAAAGAGTTAGATGTGGCTTTTTAAAGGGGAACAACTTTTAGGGGGTAGGAAGTAGTTCAACTGGATACTATTTTTAACCTTGTGCATATATATATATATATATATAGGTTAGAATAAAAACAGGTTTTCTTTTTTTAAGGAAGACAGACAAAGGTCAGATCTAGGAGGAGATTATAAGAAATATGGTTGCTAAGGACAATCGAGGCACGGGAAGAGCTGCCAGATGACTCCCCCCATCCGTGCCCCGAACAAGACTTCTGCGCAGGCTTTACATCTGGGGACTGCAGGCTCATTCAGTCTCTCCACGAGCAGGGATTTGAAATGTCACTAATTTTCTTGCCGACGTTTTCTCTGTGATAAACTTCACCCCCTTCCTGCTTCCCCCTCAAAAATACAATTTTCAATAAATAGCAAGCTCATAAATAACACAGGGGCAACACGGCTCCTAATGAAACAGTAGCAAATGCTATATCTTCGTGGGATCAGGAGAAACAACAAAGGGGAGTGTGCAGAGGGGGCTGAAACGCCAGAGCTCCTGAGATTTTATTAAAAGTCCTTTAAGCTTCAGGTGGCCCGTTAAAGTGATTCTTCTGCAAAATTATTAAGCATTGTTCGGAGACGTCTCTGATTTATCAAGAAGATGCAGAGATTCAGCTTCTTTGGGTGCAGAGGGCTTGAGTTCTACCTGAAGCAGGACAGGAGTGGGTGCCCGGGAGTCCTGGGGCCTGGCTCTCTCTGGCTCTCTCTGGCTCTTCTTGTCCTCTAGACTCCAACTAAGCAAAGGATTTCCTCTGCTTCTCAAGCAAGGCTTTTCCCCCTAGATCAGGATGGCTCATGCACTGTGTTCTCCACCCTCGCGCTGAGTTCAGGTATACTTGTGTCCCTGTGCACACCTGGCTGTTGGTCAGCCCGGCATACCTATGCCTGCCTCCTGGTCTATTGACAGCACCTGGAAGAATAATAGCCACCGTTTCTTGGGCATCTTCTGTGTGCTCAAGGCTAAGCACAGGCTCTCCATCCTCAAAAGCACAGAGAGGGAAACCGGTACTCAGAGAGGTTGAAGAATGTGGCCAAGGACACAGCTGGTAATGTCTGGGGCTGGCTGACTTTTAGCTTGGTCCCTTTGATCTCTGCCTCCTGGTATTCATGCCCTTGTGAAATTCTGCTTCTCTGAGCCAGGGCTGGACCTAGTGACTTGACTACACCCAACAGAATACAGCAAAGGTAATGAGTGGGATGTCACATTTGTGATTAGTTTACAAAAGATTGTGGCCTTAGACTTGTAGACTCTGCATTGTTCCCTCTCTCTCTCTCTCTCTCTCTCTCTCTCTCTCTCTCTCTCTCTCTGAGGGGAGGTACTAGGGATCGGACCTACTTCCCACTGAGATGCATCCAAAGCCCTTTTTAATTTTTTGTTTTTTTGAGGCAGGGTCTCACTGAGTTGCTAAATTGCTCAAGCTGGGCTTGAACTTGCCATCCTCGCCTCAGCCTCCTACAGCGTTGGGATTACAGGTGTGCACCACCACGCCCAGCCACATTGCCCTCTTGGCTTACTCACTTTAACGCAGTGGGGATCTGGGGCTCTCATTACAACAGCCTGCAAGAAACGAAATCCTGCTAACAGCCACATGAGTGAGCTTGGAAGCAGATTGTTCCTTAATCAAACCACACCTTGAGACTGCAGACCCTGGGCTGACAATTTTTTTAAAATTTTATTTTAATGGTATATTTTAGATGTACATAGTGATAACATTCATCATAGGGGATTTGTACCTGTACATGGCATATCTTGTTGCTTCTTTTTTTCTAATCCCCTCCCGTCACCCCCTCCTCCCTCCCTATCTACAAAAGCTTTGTTTCCATTTTTTTCCTTCCATTTCTTATTTCTCTTGTCCTCTGTTCTGTTCCCCCTCCCTTGTTCCCTTTCCCATTTGGACATTTTCTTCCCTTTCTCTGGGCTGACATTTTGATCGCAGTGCTGTGTAAAAACACAGCTTACAGAGGACTCAGCTAAGCTGGACTCAAATCCCTGACCCACAGATGCTGTGTGATCATGACAGTGTGCTGCTGTAAGCTGCGGAGTGTGGGGCTAACTGCTGTGCAGCAGTGGGTGATGAAGACAGCGCCCAGCTGGGACTGGGGGCCAGGCCAGTCTGCTGCTAAGGTTCTGGGTTAGTTCCAGGTCAGCCCCTACCTGTGCTGGTCAGCCCTAGTGTTGGGGAGCCACCAGAGCATCCTTGCTTCAAGCTCAGAGGCCTTCGGGAATGACTGATGATCGTGTTTGACCTGGAGCTGCTGGGATGGACGGCGAGACAGAAGAGCTGGGAGGTTCCGTCCTCATCTGAGCTCTGCCTGGTGATCCAGGAGAGGCTGTCCGCTCTGGGTCCCTGGGTCTGTGTGTGAACTCCAGGTGGGTCCCCCCAGCAGGCCACCTAGCTCCAGGGTACAGGTGACCACAGGGGAGAGGGGTCCAGGGGGCAGAGGCCGCCGGAAGTTGCCCTGTTGACCTTGGGGACTTCAGCCCTGGTGGGGGTCCTGCCTTGGCCCAGGACGCCTGTCTAACCACCGTTTCCTGGGCATCTTCCGGGGCCTTGGGTGGGGGAGCGACGGCAGTGTTCTTGGTGCAGGGAGGCCTTGTTCCCAGGGCACAGGGCAGGGCAGGGTGTGCTGGAGAAGGGCAGCTGACTCGCCGCCTTCAATGGGGCATCCGTTAGGTGCTGGTGGAGGTGACAAGCAGGGGCCAGCCGGCTGCTCCTGGGCCTCGGCCTGGATGCGGCTGTATTTGTTGTCCTGAAAGTGTAAAACAGAAATGCTACTCAGTGTCTTTCTTCTTCTTTTTCCCTTTGCCCTTTTCTGCGTCTAGGAGCCTGGACAGGATTGCCAGGCGTGTGTGTGTGCGTGCGCATGTGCATAAACTGGCTTCCGTAAATTATAAATTGGGAGGCCGGCGTAGGCCTTGCTTGCTGTTCTGGAGCTGTATGGAGTCCCCCAAGTTCAGCGCAACCTCCCGTCGTGCTCTGAGGAGGCAGAAAGGTGGAGGGCTTAGGCGTGTAGGTTTGAGGCAGACCACTGTGTAGATCCTGGCTCCACCACTTACCGGCTGTGTGCTCGCCATAAAATTACTTAACTGCTCTTATCCTCAGATTCCTCATTCTATAAAGTGAGGACTAAAGTACTTATCTCATAGGGCTGCTGTGAGTACCGAAGGTGACAGTATGTGTGGAGGGCAGTGTTGCTGGCATATAGCAGTAAAGGAGAGCTGGAGATGATGTTTATTCAGGCCTTGAACCTCCTGCTTCTTCCAGGAGGCTGCACGCAAGCTGCCTCTGTCAAGGTCCGCGGCTCCTCTGAAGTGGCACTCTGCTTGACTAATTTGACCTTGCTTCCTGCTGTTTCTTGAACATGTCCTTCAGTCCTTTCTTGGAGAGAGGTAGAAGGGAGGGAGGGAGGAGGAAGAAGGATGAGAGTGAGAGAGAGAGAGAGAGAGAGAGAGAGAGAGAGAGAGAGAGAGAGAGAGAGAGAGATATGCTGGGACCCAGAGACAGGAGGCCTAGCTGTAACACCCATCCTTGCACGCCTATCTGAAATTTACCAGTAGCTTCCACATTCATCACTTGCCTCTTTCTCCATCTGTAGTGAGGGAGATTATCAACATGTGTAAGGTTTTGTTATTCCCACTTAACAGTGAGGAAAACTAAGAGTTAGGGAGATGAGTGACTTGTCCAGGACAACACAGCTAGAAAGAAGTAGAGCTAAACTCACTGTGGTATTTGGATTGTGTCTGAGCCCTCTGCTATTTCTGCGGGACTTTGGGCCCCAGGTGAACCCCCTCTCTGGTCCTCAGTTCTCTTGCTGCAAAATGCTGCACAGGGCTCAGATCACCTTGGAGGGCCCTGCCGGCCTGGACTTCTTGCTCTGAGTGGAGCCCAGGTCTGTCTGGGCCTCAGACAGGGGTCATGCACTTCCTGGGCCCTCTTGGGCTTGGTGCTGATGGAAAATTTCTGCCCAGCTTCCCTCTGTCTTTTAGAGTGTTGGGCCCTGGAAACTGAGTGTTGTACTTAATTATTCAGAAACCCATATATCCTCAGTAAGCTAGAAATCCACTCCAACAGGCAAGAAACGCCACGAATTCTTTATTGCTCTTTGCTCCCTGCTGTGGGAGGCAGACTTGGGCAGAGTCTCCAGCACCTGGAGGCAAATCTCTACTCGCCTCTGGGTGGAAATGTTCCTGTCTCATCTGGCTAAGAGCAGGATGGCCCACGGGTCAGGGGCAGGGGACAGTGTCCCATAGCTCAGGTCCGGGTTCTGCCATTAACCTGCTGAGCGGCTGGCTGCTGGAGAGCTATGGACCCCCGCAGCTCCAGCTTTCCCTTCTGAGACACAGCTTCGGGCACAGCCTGCCCCTCAAGGGCCGGGTTGTGGTGATCCCTCAGGACCTAGGAGACTTCCTTGATCATGGGGTTCAATACTGGTGGTGATGGGGTTGCCTGGTCCATTTTCTGACCTGGGGGTGGGCAGGAGGGGAGTGGAGAGAACATCAGGAGGGTGGGCAGAGGCTGCTTTTATTTGTTTTTGTTTTTTTGAGAGGAGGTCTCACTATGAGTAATTTAGGCTTACTATGTAGCTCAGGCTGGCCTGGAATTTGAAGCAATCCTCCTGCCTCAGCCTCTGGAGTGCTGGGATTACAGGCGTGTACCACCATGTCTGGCAGAGGCTGCCGTTGTCACAGGAGTGTTCAGGGAGTAAGATGCTCAGTCTCCATCCTCCAAGGTTTCTTCCTGTGTGGGCTTTTGGGAGAAGTCTGTGGCATTTCTGTACAGGGTCTTTGGGAAGGAAGTAGCTGGGGATTTTCCAGGCTGGGTGAGGGAGGGAAGAGAAACAAGGAGGCTCATCCCTGACTCCTGAGCTGCTGGCTTTGCTTGACTGAGTTCAACTACTTTTGGCCACAATCTCATCTGGTTGCTGGTCCCAGGAATTTCTCAAGTTGGTTATGGCTCTGCTCATGAATCTGTTCATCGATTCAATCACTAGACACACATTTGCCCATGGAAGAGTGAGCCCAACCTGAGTTAGGCTCTGGGCAGTGTGCGTGTGCGTGCGTGTGTGTGTGTGTGTGTGTGTGTATGTATACGTGCACACATATTGAGACATGGTTCAGATAGCCCCCCAGGGGCTCACAGTTAAGTAGGGGAGGCAGTGGTTAGGTGGCAGCCTTCAGTGTGCATAGCCCATTCTCATTGGAAATAACAGAGAGGGGCTATCAGGGAAGGCTTCTTGGAGGAGGAGGGCCTCATGTCATATAGGCTGCTTTGAAGATTATTATACTACATGGATTTCTTAAAATCATTCCAGAATAGTTACTGACAATGAGGAGGGCATGAGTAGAGGCGACCAGGACCAGTGGCCACATCTTCCAAGATAAACGAAGAATGGGGCTGTGGGAACAAAACTCTTCTTTCTGTCACGTGCAGCCTCTTCATCCAGGACTCAGCCCTCATCCCCGAGCACCTGCTGCCAAGAGCCCCCAGAGTCCTCCTGCCACAGAGCAACGGCTGCTCAGGGCTGCACCTCTGGTCTGCTGACCCCACACCCTGCTGTCCCTGCACTTCACCTTGCTCTTCCGTCTGAGTTTGTCCCTCACTTGTGCCCTCTGTGTTGTGAGGGAACTCTGTTGCCTGAAGACTCACACAGGCTGACTCAGGAACTGGGGAGGTGGGCCAGCGCGTGACACCTGTGCATGCAAGGCTGGGCCATCAATCAGGGTATCCCCAGGGGAGGGGTCGCCCCTCGCTGTGGATCACACCCGGGGAGATGCATTTGGCAGCTCAGAGTCCCCTGAGCACCAACGCTGCATCAGACCCTCCAGGCAGAGGTAACCCAGGCTTGGTGGCCCTGTGACAAGTAGCCTTCCTGGGGGCAGGGCCACTTTCTTAGCTTGCTCTTTGATGCATGGGCTAAGGCAGAAAGTGCTTCCTATTTGGAGCTAGAGAATGTGTCCAGTGGGGCCAGACCAAGACAGGAAGGCCAGTTATGAGATGACTATGTTTGTCCAGGCAAGTGGCGCAGGAGGTCGGTTAAGCTGGGAGGTGGACACTGTTGTTGCTCTGCCCGGTCTCCTCGGCACTCACCAGTTCCATGCACATGGACTGCACGGCTGCCAGCTGCTAGCCTGACACGCCTCGTCCAGGCTTTCTCTGGCCATAGGACTCCCTCAGCCACCTCAGCAAAGTGCATCCACACCCTCTGGTGCGAGTGGCAGGAGTGGTGGCCACACGCCCAGTTCCCTTGCTTACTGAGATCTGTTGTCACACTGTCTCCAGAGCCCATCAGGTGCCCTCGGTGGAAATCTGCTTGTGCTCAATCTTCATAGGCTCCTTTCTCTCCCCTATCTCCTGGTCCCACTTGCCCGGTCACCTCTTAAGCAAATCTCCCAGCTCAGAACTTTGGTCAGCCACCTGAGACTGGCCCAAGACACAGAGCCATTGAGACAAGGGGACTGTAGTTGACCAGATTCACGCGAGGAGGTGTGATGCCGCCGTGCTGTCCAAAGTGTGATCTTGGGCAAGTCTTTCAAACCTTAAATGTGACTGCCCTTAGCTGAGAGCTGGGGGTGGCAGCAAGGCGTGGGTGGTTTTGAGAACCGAATGAGCGTGGCAGATGCTGTATTAATGGGAGCTATTATGAATATTATATGTTGTGGAAAATCTGAAAACAACCTGCAGGCCCAATCATTAGCACAGTGCCAGCGGGGATGGAAAGATCAGGGGCACCGTAGCTTGTCAAGACCCTCGAAGAGAGCTGGCTGTCAGAGGAGGCAGAGGGCAGCTACCTGGATCTTTGGGCAAAGACCTCGCTGTCCTTTGGTCCCAGAGGAAGGGACTTGATCACCCAGAAACAGTGGAAAAGCTGGTGGGGAGCAGAGGTGCTGCCTGACTGATAATGGCGAGGAATTTCCCATTATGTCATGAGTTTCCTCGGTGCCTGTGTTCTGGTCCCTCTGAGACTTGAGTGTGCTCCACCTGAGTCCACCCACCATGGATCTGAACCCCAGCACCCAGTTTGAGCCTCATCTGACGGCTGTTCACTCCACCTTCCCCCACCTTGGTGCCCAAGCCTCATTGGGAATTATTTATTACCCGTCAGTGTGATAAATGAAAAGTCATATTTTACTGTGAATTATCCCCAGCCCATACGAAGCACAGATCTATGCCTAGAGAGTTATTAAGCACTTACCACGGAATGCTATAAAAACCTCATCATTTTCCCCGAGGGCCTCCTCCACCAGGGAGAGGTGAGGGGAGCGGTTGGGGGAAAAGGAGCTGCAGCCTCAGTGGTGGAGGGCAACAGGGGAGGACAACAAGGCTGAGGTGGGTGTTCTGCTCGGGGAAGGCACCTTGATGGACTCCTGGCTTTCTATGTTGGGTTATGACTTTGGGTACGATCCTAGGACTCAGTTTCCCTACCTGTAGAAAAAGAGAGCAAGGGGAACGAGGATTTTGGGAGTTGTAAGCCACAAAGCCCGACTGATGATGGCTGATAACCTAAAGTTACTACTGTAATGGAACACAGCCGACAGCAAAATGAATCTGACTCACATTTTGGGAAAATACCGACTTAATTGTGTGCCAATGTAGAGAGGGCGTATTGCTTCATCCCTTCGTCTGCTTAGGAATCCCGGCTATTAGGAAACCAGATGGCACACGCACATTAGGATAACTCGGGAGGGTTTTAAACAGAGGAACAATTTGTCAAGGTTTGAGCGGAGTGTGGGCAGCCACACGAGACTGTGCCTCCCTAGGTGGTGAGGGGAGAGAGAAGGGGTGGTGACCAGAAGGCAGGGCAGCTGTGGAGGAAACCTGGGAGATGAGTCCCTCTCCTTTTTTCATTTCCCTTTGTCCATTGCATGGCTCTCCTTTGTCAGAGCCACCGGAAGCCAGGGAGAGCAGATCCTGTAGAGGGGTCCATCGCAGAGTGAGGATGCAAAGTGGACCTGAGTGGCGAGTGGTCCCATGGACCCCACAGGACAGGCAGTGCACAGCCCCACTGAGAGGCCCAAGGACCAGAAAGTTCTCCCTGAGAACAAGCCCTCGTCGGCTTCTCTATAAATCCTCCCCACTTAACTGCAGACCCTGGACATGAGGCTGCAGAGGAGAGGTAAGTGCGAGGCAGCCAGGGCGACTACAATTAGCGGTAGCTGTTAGCTTCGCATGACCTATCTGAGTGTATATAGTGGTTTTTCTCTTTCTGTTGATTCCCCTGTGCCTATGAACAATAATGACACTGCTCTTTCCGCTGGTTCTGTACACTGCTAAATGCTTATTCTACGCCCTCACCTCCTTGCCTTCAATAAAAGACTAATAGAATGGGTCTGCTATTTCATTATGTGAGTTCGTCTGACCTTGTGGACTCCTCCAGTGGCCTGGAGCTGAATGACGGCTGCTTCCCTTTACATCCAGCGTTTTTCTTTCCAGAACCCTCAGCCCCCAGGTGTGTCCAGCAAGGAGGGCGAGGGACCCTCGCTTCTGCCCTAGCTGGTGGGTGCCCAGGCAAGGCTCCTTCAGTATGGATTTCTGAGGCCCCGGGAGGGGCACAGGGAAGGCTGGCCTTCACCAGGTCTGTATAGGCTAGGCACCTCATGGAATGGGAGGCTCTGAGTCTGATTCTTTCTGATGCATTACCTTGGAGAAGAGGCCAAGATAGTGGCCCAGTTTCTGTTTGAATACCTCCCGGGACAGGAGACTCGCCACCTTTTAAAACAGCCTATGTGACCTCTGCTTATTATCCAGTCAAGGAAGGTCTTGTCCATCTTAAGCATCTTACTGTGACAGAGCAATAGGGACAACGAGAACAACACATCAAAGCACTATGGGTAGTCACCATTGTGGCTTCTAATTAATTTCCCTATCTGGCTGTCAGAGAAGGCCACCTCCCCTTCCTGGCCTGGCCTGGTGTCTCTTTTCTCATACACCGCAGCTTATCCCTCCCAGCCCCGTGCTCTCCCAGGGTTCCATGCTGCTCCACTCCCACCTCTGCCCTCCAGACAGGTGTGGGGTTCTAGACAGCACCCCTCCTTTCTGACGACCTTGGGGAGCGGAAGATAGAGGAGGCAGGGTCCCCAAAGCCAGTCTTCATAACGAGTCCTTTTTCCTGTTAAGGAGGCACCCCTGCCTCTTCTTCCCTACTTCATCCTCCTGACCAGATCTGCCCCTCCCGCCTCCTCCCATCTCCTGCATCCAGGCACCCGGCCCATTCTTTCCCTGACCACAAGACCCTGCTAAAATTTTATATATATTTACCTTAGTTTTAAAAGCAGTCTTCAAAAGTTACGCAGATAATGCCTGTTATTGTAGAAGAATTAGGAAACATAGGTAAGTGTAAAAAGAAGATAAAACCCCATAGTCTACCACCTAGAGATAACCACTGCTGAAATCTTGGGTCTGTATCTTTCCAGACTTATCTGAAGGTATTTTTCCCCTCCAAGAATGTCATCGTGCCATACATATTATTTTGCAACCTACCTTTTCACTTGAGATATATGAGAATGTTCTCCCACGTCAATAAATATCCTCCCAACATTGTAGTTTACGGGCCCACAGTGTGTGCTGTGTGTGGGGGTCAGGATTGGGGTTTCCAGGCTCAGGATGAGGGGGTGCAGTGCCTTCCCACCCCCTCCTGTGCAATACACCCTCCTGCTCTTCTCCCCATCTGTGGGCACCTGCCTGCTGCCCCCGGTGTTTCCATTGCTTGAAGCTCATCTATACTTGGCTTGGCAGGAGTCTCTGTTCCTCTGCCTCCCTCCCTCCCATTTTATCTTATCCTGCAGCCCTTTACTATGAGGCAGGCCTGGATGCAGCTGCTTCCTGTGACTGGTTTTGCGGTTGTTGGCAGGGAGTGGGGGTCTAGTGCGGCTGGAGATTTCACTGAAGAAATTCTTGTCCCTCCTTCCCTAAATATTTTCATGTCCAAATTGTTCTGTCTTGAACAGGTTTAGGTCAGAAGCCACCTCCTTCAAGAAGCCTTCTCCTTCTGGACTACCCTTGGTATTTATTTAAGCTTTACAGGGTGATGGGCCCCATCACAGTCAGCCCTGAGTTAGTCAGCTATGCACAGGGAGACCATCTAGTAAGGGGTTATGAGCGCAGGTGAAGCCTTGGCGCTGCTCCTTACTAGCTGTGTGGCATTAAGCTAATTACTGATCCTCAGTTTCTTCATCTGTAAAGTGGTGGTAATATTAGTACCTACCTCATGGGACTTTGCCTGGCAAGCAGTTGGTGTGGACAGATGTCTGCATCATCTCCACTGGACACCGGCTCCCTGAGAGCAGGGCTCATGTCTCTCCCAGCGCACTCCTTGATTCTAGGACCCAGCACAGGGCCTGGCACTGGTTAACACATGCGGTTTGTGACACAAACAAGTGAGTCTGAACAAAACCCCAACAAGGAAACTGAGGCCCAGAGAGAGATCTCAACTCATGAGTTCATAAGGCAAATCGAAGGCTGGGGTCTTCCCTTTTGGTCCATGGCACATTTTTAAGGAATCTTCTGGGCCTGCCTGGCCTCTGCATGGAAGGATCCTTGTTCCTTTCACAGCAGGGGAAGGGGTGGATGCTCTGTACAGAGCTACTTAAGAATGTTCTAACTGAAGGATCTGGCAGCTGGAACAGTCCTGCCAAGAGCCCAGCTCTGTGGTCCCAGGAGGCTAGAGACCCCCTGTCTTCATTCCTCCCCAGGCCCTGTCCTCCGCAGGGACAGGAATGGGATGCAGCCTTACCCATTCTCCAGCTCCAGCTCTCTGCAACCCCTCCCCACCTCTGCACCTGTCTCCTGGAGGCCGAGTGCTGTCATTGTGGGATGGTGTTAGTATGCATGCTTCATTATGCAGGGAGGGCAGGAATTGGAACCCAGAGAGGCACAATACAGCACTGCCGGGCTGGGCTGGGAGGAGAGGTGGTGCTGCCTCACCCAGGGGTGCTAGAGTTGGAGGGGACTTGAGGTGTCTAATTCCTGGTCTCCCCTGTGTCTGGCTCAGAGCTGAAGGGAACAAGGGTTGGCTGGACTCTGAGAATCTCCTGGGTGCATGGCAGGAAATACTGGGGCAGGGAACTCTGGGCAGTTGTTTCTCTAGTTCTCCTAGGGGGAGCCTGGACCAGGTGTCTCCTGGGGTCTCTCAGCCTGACACTGCAGGCTCTTTCACTGCACAGGTGGCAGATCCTATGGAAAGACCTTGTATCTTGGAGTCTGAGCTCTGCCATTTCCCAGCTGTGGGATCTTGGCCAG
Organism: Hystrix cristata; assembly: GCA_004026905.1. Lineage (NCBI taxonomy): Eukaryota > Metazoa > Chordata > Mammalia > Rodentia > Hystricidae > Hystrix > Hystrix cristata. The sequence continues at coordinate 16,553 of PVJO010018280.1, read as the reverse complement.
GTCAGTTGTCCTCTGTATACCTTTGTACAGAGGATCACAGTAGTATTCACAGGGCAGGGGGATTATTTTTCTTCTTTTGAGACAGGGTTTCGCTATGTAGTCCAGGCTAGCCTTGAACTCACTGTGTAGCCCAGGTTGGCCTCAGACTCATAGTGATCCTCCTGCCTCAGCCTCTCAAGTGCTGGGATTACAAGCATGTGCCACCACACTTGGCGAGGCAAGGGAATTAAATGCAGCTATTTGTGTGCCCAGCATCCAGCAAAATAGCAGTGATCCTTAGTTTTCTCCCGCACCCTTGTCACTGTGAGCACTTCCTTTTCATCCATCAGAAAGAGGTCTAAGGCTCAAGGAGATCAGAGCTGTTGGCTTCCCGGCATCCTGGGGGCACTCTGCCCACAAGCTTGATACCCTCCCCTCAGCTGCTAGGCTGGGAATCGGAAGTAGCTTTCTCCATCCCCAGTTCGGAGCCTGGACATTTCCTAGAATCCTCTTGGTGGCTCCTGATGATCTCCAAGCCCCAAAGACTGGGAAGCAGGGTCTCAGTCTTAACCCCGACTCTCACTGTGGGTAATTTGGGTTCCAGGTGGTGAGTAGCATGTGTTTGGTGCAGCTATGGCCAAGTGAGTTTAGGGGATATGGGGGCGACCAGATTTGGGGCTGATGGCTTTTCAAAGGTGGTGGAGGAATGTTTGGGAGTCTTGAGCCCTCCCTGCACTGGAGCATCTCAGGTGGTGCTATGGGCTGGATTTTAAATGTTCCCTAAGGGTCCATGTGGTAAAGACTTGCTCCTCAGGGCAGTGCTATGGGGAAGTGGTGGAGCCTGTAAGAGGTGGGCCTAGTGGGATGTGTTAAGGTCATTGTGGGGCCCCAGTCCATTCCTTTTTTTCTTTTTTGTGTTCCAGTCATGAGGTGAGCAGTTTTGCTCTGCCATGTTTCCCATCATGATACAATCGGGCCAGCTTATCATGAACTGGAACCTTTGAAACTGAATCAAAATAACCCTTTTCTCTTTATAAGTTGACTAGCTCAGGCACTTGGTACAGTGATGGGAAGCTGACTCACACAATTTCTTTCCTGAGTTCTGAGAGGGAGGCTACAAAATGGTAGGGTGGATATTTGGGGAGTAAGGTCCCAGTGGTCCCCATGCCTGGCAGGGCTTAGCTGGTACTATAGAGTTTTTCTCTCTGTGTCTCATTCCAGGTCAGAAAACACATAAGTGGCCCAGCTATTTACTCCTGCCCAGGTTGGGGAAGCTGAGATTTCCAGGTGACCCAGCTTAACCAAAACCTGCCTGCTTCAGGGACTGGGAAGATGTGGCTCTATTTTTGTACCTCCAAACTCAGAGTGTCCAGCTTTGCTTCCTACTCCCCTTCAACCTGTGCATTTCACCTTTTCTCCATAGTAGGCAATGGCATGGGCCTCCCTGTATGCTAAGGAGACAGCGTACACCAAGTCATCCACAAAAATAAGATGTCCTGCTCTGATGACGTTATACCTCCTGGGAACTTCCAGTTTTAGAGCTTGGTGCTGCTTTTAGCTTGATTTATGTATAGCGGTTACAGGTGGGGCAGTGCTACAATCTCTCCAGGACTGGGTATTTTCAAAGTTCTCATTTCAGTTTTCAATAAATCTATGTGAGGATCACTGGAAAGTGGTGGACTTACTTTCCAGAAAGTTGCTAGTACGTACAAATACTTTGCATGGACTTTCAGACTCAGGACGTGTCTCCCCTACTTTGGAAGGAGTAGTCACATTGTGCACTTTGCTTTTTAATGCAGTGATAGAGCAGGAGACTCATGCTTCCTGTCCCGGAATTGATGGAGGACTTCTGGGTCTGATGGGGGAAAGGCAATGAGCACTCTCAGGAGTCCATGGGATGAAGGGATGCAGACAGTTACCAAATGACCTAAACTTACTGTGGGCTGAGATAGGGCTGGTGATTGTATTGAAGGGCTGGGAAATGATGGGAAGTCTAGGAAGACTTTCTGGACAGTGAGTCAAGGCTGCGATTTGAAGCAGGATGAGCTACAGGGGAGTCCGCAAGAAGTGGCAGGTGTGTGCTTGTCTGTCAGCTTGCACGCTGAGGTGTTGGTGCAAAAACCCATCTCAGCTGGGCATCTACAAAGGGCACAGTGCACCAACACATGGGCACTGATTTACGAGGTTCACCTTTAGGAACATCTGCCTGTTTTCTCTCCAACAAAGGAAAACAGTTTCAAACATAAATTCCGGAATGGCTTCGATGGATGTTTCTACCCGCCCTGATTGCAGGGCTTGAGGGTGTAGGCAATGCTTTGTCTCCTGTGTTTATCACAGCCAAGCGGTGCTCCGGTGGCAGGCCTGACAGCCTGGTCATGTGGAGGTGATATACGGAGGCCTGGGAGTGGGCCCCAGAGAGGAGACTCGGCATTCGCCCTTCAAACACAAAGTCATGCTCTTTATTTATTTATTTGCTGCATGAGGATGGCTTGCTCACAATGCACTGTAGGGGTGCGGTGTGAGGCACAGGCATGGCAGAGGGGGAGGCTGGGTCTGCTCACCTGGGCATCCTCCAGGAGAAGCAGCCAAAGCCGCACTGGTGGGTTAGGTCTTGATGCCTGGACAGATGGCTGGCTGGGCTCTTCTGGTTCTTTCTGGTACTGCTCTGGGGCTTTGAGTCCCGGGACTCTGTAATTCTATGCTGCCGGAGACTCCACTGTCCATGTTGGGTCTTTGATTTAGGCTTGGGAGACTCCAGGATTATATCATTATTCACAAAGTTTGTGATTTTAAAACATGCATCAAGAGTTCTGTGTGTTCCCTCATCCCAGAGGTGAAGAAGGGTCCATTTCTTGCTCATGTCCAGAGTCCCCTCCAGGAAAGGGGAAAGGGAGATGCCCAAGGTAGAAAACTTGCTACAGGAAAAGAGGAAAACCCAATTGTGCTCAATTCTTCACCAGGATCTCTTGATAGAATGAAGACTGCCCCAGACATTTCTGCTCAATCTTGAAACTCATCTCATGATTTTTCCTTCACTAAACCTATTTTCTTTTTGGAAACCCACCCCATGAAAACTCCCCTCTGGGGACCGGATAATATCCAAGGTTTCCTTCCCTCGGAGCTGCACCCCTGGGGACTGCTTGTGTACCTCGGGCTCATTGAGCTTGGTTGTGAGCGCCTTGCTTGGAGAGCTGCAAGGGTCTGGGGAAGGGCCTCAGGAAGACTACTTGGGTTGTCTGTGAGCCAGCTTTCTTGTCTGAAAGGCTGCCTTCTCCATCTACTCTTCCTCTTATTGGCACGATAAAGCAGTTCCTTCTAAGTCATTTGTTAAAAAACAAAAAACTGTCTGAACCCTTTTTGGGAAAATACTTGCATTAGGCAAGATAGTTCAGATTATACCGTGGCAACAAGAGCCTGAAAATCCTTACAACAATAGGTTATTTCTTCCCTCTGTGGAGTTGGCTGGGGGAGTCCTCCAAGTGTCCATTTGGCTGGGATGGACTATAGCTCAGCTGAGTCCTCCCTACCGCAAGACCACAACGTCATCAGGGATGGCAGGGTGGTCACATCCTAGTTCACCCGTGCTTTAACCTAGAAACGATATCTGTCACTCCTGCCTACAGCCCATTGGTCAGAGTTAGCCACGTGGCCTCGTCCAGCTGCAGGGGGTTGGGAAGTATGGGGTCCCACAGGGAGTACTTGGTGAGTGCAGCTATTTTTGCCAAACTCGCCCTGCCCTGCCTCACCCTCAGGTGGGCCAGGATGTCCCAGGGGATTTGGAAATGGCTGCCCAGACACTTGAAGAGTGACCTACTGAGAAATAATCAAGGTAGAGCAGGTGGGAGCTGGACGACACTAGAGAGCATCGACCTTGCTACGCCTTCCTTGCTCCATTTCAGGGGAGATTAAACTGCAGCCCAGAGAGACTCAACAGCTACCTCATGGTCACACAGCAAGTTACAGGCAGGGATGGCCCAGCCAAGGACCCCAGAGACCCCCGTTCACCCTCACATCCCTCTGCCTTTTCATGGCCTGTTCTATGGGCCAGCTCCAGTGCAGGGAAGAGGGGTGCAGGAGCTTTCTGGGCTGTGCAGCTCGGGGTCCCGGGGCTAGGACCCGGCCTGCCTCCGCTGTCTACCTCCCTCCATCCTGGGCACGATAGCCAATTAGTCAGTGTGCTCCATTACGCTCCCTTAACGGCTGCTCTCGATGCAGCCGACATGAGCTTGCGTGGCAGCTGCGATGGACGGCCGCGGTTGTAATTAGCAGAGAAATCGGGGAAGGAGAAATGTGAAGCTTTTATAGTCGAGCGAACCTCAGAATTGAAATAACTCTGCTAATTGTGCTTTGCGTGCTTATTAACATGACTCTAGTTAGTAAATAATGTCCCACATCTGTGGCTTTCTCTCTCCATTGTCTTTGGGGGCTGAGAATAAGACTACAAATAGCGGGCTGGGGATTTAGCTCAGTGATTAGAGTGCTTGCCTTGCAAGCACTAAGGGCCTGAGTTCGATCCCCGGCACCACAAAAACAAAAAAAGACTACAAATAGCTTGTCCTTGTGTGTTGAGCACTGACTATACACTAGGCACTATTCTGTTTTGCTTGTGACTTATTTAATCCTTGAAGTTATGAGGAAACGGAGGCACCGTGGAGCTGTCCTGCCCCAGGTCTTGCTGTCGTAAGGGAGCAGGGAAGCTGCCTTTAATGCTGTTAACCACCGGGCCACGGGAACAAAGCTGGGCATTTGTGTGAGGCCGGGATTTGTCTTCCGGCATCCTGCAAGTCCAAGGGGAATGTGTAACAAACTCAGGGGCCCTGTGAGTTTGGCTGGGAAAAAGTTACCTCTTCATGCTCACCAACCTTTCCCTGAAATTCAGCATTGATATCACGAATGTAGGTGACAAGCCACAGTTGCTGGGATTTGTCATCAACAGAAAACATAGGCCTTTTTATACCTTATTATAGATATTCTAATATCCTGAAAAACAATTTTTGCTCATCACTACTTCCTGCCACTAGCACTTGTCATTTAGTACATTGATAAAAGACACATATATTACTATAATATGTATTTACTTTTTTATAGTGTACATTTATTTAAAACACTCTTTTGGTGATACTTTAACAAAGTTGGTTTCCTCTGCAAGCCTTTGTGTTTTATTTTATGTTTTTAAAGACAAGATTCTGAGAAGGATCGCACAGGTGTGGGCAGCCTCAGTGCAAAGATGGTGACAAATCCCTCCTAGAGGGTCCTCCTGAGCCTTGCTCACTGGCCCCAGAGGTCACGGTACCTGCAAGTGAGTGAGTTAGACTTGGTTGACATGCTTCCTGCTTTCTGTGGCTCTCCAGGCAATTCCTGGAATGTGCCCAGTTCTTTCTTCTCCACGCTTTTGTGCATGGCATCCCCTGCCTGGCCTGCTGTTGCCCCATCACTGGGTTCCTGGCTGCTGTTTGGGACCATGAAGTATAGCGCCTCACCTCCCTCTGAGGATGCCTACCTGGGCCCCCAGGTAGGCTAGAGTGACACCCTGTGCTCCCCCAGGGTGAGCTCCAGGGGGACATCTGTCCCTGGAGGTTGGCTTAGAAAAAGTGAACAATGATGGAGCCCTTCAGGAAGGCTGGCTTCCGTGCCTCTGCGTTGAGGCCTTGGGTGGGACACCTGGTCATCGATTCTGGTCCCTCCTCTGGATGAGGAGGTGGCCCTGTCCGTGTTGGGTTAGCTTATGAGTCCAGAGTGTCCATGAGCATTCTGTGAAACGAGCACAGAGCCTGTCAGGGTCCAGTGTCCGCCTGGTGCCGCGAGCCCGCAAGCATAGGAGGGCAGCGGGGTTGCTGCAGCCACAGGACCCTAACTGTGTGAAGAAGGACTCTAGTAGCCATGTAACAAGTAGCTGCCAGGGGCCAGGGACACGGCAAGCAAGGTTGCCCCTGCTTGAGCTCTGGCCAGCTGTGACCCCTTGCTGCCGCCGCTCAGTTTAGCGAGACGCTGCTGAGTCTCACTTGCTGCAGAGGCTGCAGACACTGTTTGGAGCACACTGTTGCATAGAAGTACACGTTTTATCTTCACAAGCCCCCTAGAGGTAGCACAGTTACCACGATTGCATACATTTGGAAACTGAGGCACAGAGAAGCTCTATACTTTGCCCAAGATCACACAGTAGTGGAACCAGGAGTAAAGTCCCAATTCCTTGATTATGAAGCCAGAACTCTGAACACCAGACCTGTCACATCACATGTGAGGCACATGCTCCAGAAGGTCTTGTATAATTCAGAAATGTGCATCATTTAAGACACACATTGACGAAGGTTGGTAGGTGTTTCTGTTTATCAGCTAAAATGGCACCACTCTGTGGTGAGCATGCAAGGGACTAGTTTACAATTGTAAACATAGTTTACAATTCACTGGGACGGACAGGTTCAACATTATTCATGCTTAAAAAAAGGTTAGGGATACATATTATTTCAAATTTTACATAGAAATTGAGACTTTATTAATATCTTTATATCACAGTGTCAAATTAACATAATGCAAAATCTCATAAAACATGGAGATACTTGTTGCTGAATGACTGTGATTTTTATCTCTCAGGGGAGGTGAGACTGTGAGCTGGTCCAGGAAAGGTGTGTCTTCATTCACGTGTGTCCCTTGAGCCTAGCATGGTACTTCGTACCAGTGCAGAAATGGCTGTTGGGTGGACACAATCTAATCTGAAGCAGGTCAGTTCAGCTGGTTACAATTTGGGGTCAGGGTGGGGAGAAAGGAGGGCTCCCTGGAAGGTTGTATTTCTCAATAGTTCATCTTAAAAAGTTCATCCTTAAAAAGGGAGGAGAAGAAAAAGATGTTGGTAACTGATCATGAAAAGAGGGCAGGGGCAGGACACAAGCAAGGAAATTAGTGGCCAGGTCAGCGCTCCTTGTTAACTCCATTCGGGGTTGGCAATGGACTGTGTGCAGGGTATGGGACCAGGTCAGGGTGTTTGCCTGCCCGCAGTGGAAACCCGTTCTGGGTCACTTAGCAAAAAAGGGATTCGCTTGGAGGTTCACCTAGTCCCTTGTGTGAATCAAGGGTGGGAGGTGAGTCTCAGGGACAATAAAAACCAAAGGGAATGAGGCCCCACCAGAGGTGACCTTCCGACCTTGTCCCCTAGTGCACATGGTTGGGGGTTTCCTAACGGGGAGGTTGAGTGTTAAAAGGCAGGGAGTGTGCGTTCCAGGGCTGAAGGGGACTAGGTCCCCACTTGAATTGCTGAATGGTCAGGCTGGAGGGTCAGTGAAAATCACTTTGCGTTGTAGTACAGGGGATTGAGGCCTTGGCTTCACTGCCAGTAACAGCAACACCAGCAGGTCCAGAGCCTTATCTCCTGGGTCCCTCCTCCTCAGTAAGAAGAGAAGTGGATGAGCACTTTAGGGGGCACCTCAGTCTCCACCATGCTGGATGCAAGGCTCTCCCTCCCATACGCCCTTGGGGTGGTTTCCTCTCATGCAGCCCACTTCTCTCCTAACCCAGAACACATGGGCCTCGGCACGGTGCTGGGAAGTGCAGGGACACACTCCTGATCAACTCTAGGGCTGGAGGATGGCACCATCATATGTTGGGGAGGGTGTGCGGGGCTGGGGTCCCTAACCAAACCTGGATCACCGTGTTTCTTGGTGAGCAAGAATTCAGAGGGGAGGGCAGCTCTCAGGGAAAAATAAGGAGAGAAGATGTCCAGAAATGGACAAACTCTGGGCTGGTATTATGCCCCTTCAAGTGCCATCTACTCATGAATATACAAACCTCAGGTAATTTTACTGTCAAAAGGTTATAGCCGCTGTCTGCTCTTGCCAACTCATTGGTCTTCATCCTGGGTGGAGGAATGGGGTAGAAAAGGGAAACTAAAGTTAATTGAACTCCTGATATTTGCCAATACTTTTCTTGTGTGATCTCATTCTTTTTTTTTTTTTTTTCTGGTATTGGGAATCAAACCAGAGCCCTGTGCATGCTAGGCAAATGCCTTACCACTGAGTCGCACCCCAACCCTTCATATTTTACTTTTTAAAATTTTGAGACATGGTCTAAGTTGCCCAAGCTGGCCTGAAACTTGCAGTCCCCCACCTGAGTCTCCTGAGTGGCTGAGTGTACAGCTGTGTCCCTTGGCACTATTTGATCCAGTAGTTCCCTCAGCCCCATGAGGCAGTTACAATGGGCCGTGTTACAGGTGAGGAGGCCATGGCTCAGGATCCGTGCAAGCCCCTCAGCTGGACTCTGGGGCAGAGCTGAAGCCAGCATGAGGACCCTAATTTGCTGGCTCTCAAGTAGGTATAGGGAGGTATCTACAGGGGAGAGGACACAGAACCTCATTTCATTACTTGGGTGCAGAGAGGGCTGGGGGAGCAAGGCAGTGAGAAAGGAGGGCAGCTTCCCAGCCACCAATCCTCCGAGATTAGTCATGCACCAGGCCCCTGCTTGGGGCTGAGTTCTTGCCAGAAGCCTCAGCCAAGGCTCCCTGAGAGGGGGACATTGGTAGGGGACCCTGTTTCCTTATTCAGGGACTGACCAGTCCCAGCTCTCTCTCCATCACCATCAGCGTTGTCACAGGCCCAAGCGCTAGCACAAGGAACTGAGCCCAGCTACTCCTGGGACAAAGACTTTGGGTCTTCTAAGTGCATCCCCTTCTTCTTCCATGAGAACCCTTCCCAGAGCCACCCAGAATGATGGCATTTCCCACCTTCCCTTGCAAGTAGCTGTGGCCATATGGCCAAGCTCTGGACAGTGGGATGGAAGCAGAAATGACACCCACAGCTTCCAGGAAGTGTCCTTAAGAAAAGGTGCGGGGGGGCTTCTATTCTCTCATTTTTTGCCTTCCTGCTGACACCATGCAGTTGTAGTAAGCAGTGCTGGAGTGGCCGCACTGGGCCATGAAATGAACCGAGGAAGGAGGCTGCTGAGCAGCTGAGTGGATGGAGTTCGGGTCCCTTACCCTGAAACAGCTCTAACAACCCTGGACTCTCACCAGGAGCATTGTGGCTAAACCCCAAGCTGATTTATCTAGGTCCCCTCCTTGCTGTGTGACCTGGGCTCAGCCTCTCTGGGCCACTGGTAGCGGTTGACAGTGATGGCTGCACGTGTGTGTGACCTTCTACGCAAGGGTGGGAGGTAAGCGGGCAGCTGGGGTTTCAGCTCCCCGGGCACAGAAGGAGAAGGGCGGGGGCCTCGGTCCCTGCACAGAACTCAGCTTTTCTGTCTGAGGAGAAAATGGTGCTGCTGAGGAGAAGGCCACCTGGGGCATGCCCAGCTCCTGGCTCCGATAATTGTCAAGCGCCTTGGTTGAATTGCGCTTTCTGAACCTCAGTTTCCCCATCTGTAAGATAGAGCAGTGACACCCATGGCAGGGTTGTTGTGAGAATCGAAGTCCAAGGATGTAAAGGGCCCTGGTGAGACAGGAGCAGCTGTTGTTTTTATCATTGGCCTGAGAGGCCGGAGACCCCAACCCTCCCAGCCCAGCCTGACCTCACCCTCAGGGCTCCTTCCACATCCCTGGCTGCCCCTCCCTCCCCACTGGAGTTGGAGGATCCTAAGCGATGGCCAAGGGAAGAGAGGGGCTAAACGCTCAGAATGAGGAGAGTGGAGGAGGGGCTAGAGGGTGGGGCCCTGGAAAGATGTGAGTGTGTGTGTGTGTGTGTGGGGGGGGCAGCAATGAGAATTTGTGGCCCAGAGATGGAGGTCTGGGTGGAGTCAGAGCCCCAGTCTGAGCCCAGCTCTGCCCCCAGCTTCTGAGTGACTCTGCCAAAGACCAAGGTTACGGCAGAGCTGGCTAGAGGAGCAGAGACCAGAACCAGGCTTCTCCCCTCCGGTGAGCTCTTGCTGGAAAACCCTTCTGTCTCTCTTCCTCGAAGCCCAGAAGCTTGGGCATCCTTGATTAGGATGCTAATGGAGGGAAGGGAATGAGGAAGTGGGGGAGCCACAGAGCAGGAGAACTCTGAAACACCCGGGGACTGGGAGCCCATGGCTAATTAAAGGCTCCATGTCAAAGAGGAATGCCAAGTAGGTAATTTCCATTCTATTTGAATAATGGGGAAAACGTTTACCATTTCTCAAGTTTGCTTGTTGAAAAGAGAGAGGGGAAGAAAGCAAAGGGAGGGGAGAAGGTTGTGGCTGCAGGGGCCTCTTATTGCAGCTGTTAAGGAAGTTGATGGAGGGGAGGGAGGAGGTAGAAATCCCAGGGGAGTAATTTTTTTGCCTTTGTCCCCCAAGGTCCTGGGAGGCTCCCCGAAACCTGGGCTGGGGGGATGGGCAGCCATGTAGCAAAGCTAAGGAAAGCCCATGTGTATGCTGCACTTCACAGTTTGCAAAGCCCGCCCACTTCCTTTGCCTCACTGGATCATCATGGCAGGCTGCCTGGCAAACAGGGAAGGGGCAATGGCGATGATGATGGCGATGGTGGCGGTGGCAGTGATTCGAGGAGAACAACTCAGCCCCAAAGAGTGGGAATGAATTGTTCAAGGCCACATTTGTTCATTTATATCCACTCATTCATTTATGTAACAAGAGAGTTTATTGGGGACAGTGTGCCAAACCCAGTGCCACGTGATCAAGGATGAATGACTTGGCCCTTCTTCAGGGAGCTCAGGTCCGTGGGCAGAGATGGAGAGTGAAGCCGTCCATTACCACTTGTTGGTGCCCGTCTACCTGGTGCTCCTCTGAGGGGTGGCCTTTGAGTTTCTGAGCAGTGGTCTGTCAGATGACCAAAGGCAGGAGCATAGTCCAGGCTGGGGGAGCAGCATATATGAGGACTTGGAGTCCGTGGAGGGAATAGTGAGAGGCCAATAAGAAGGCAGCAGGGATAGTAGAGTGAGGATGGAATAGGAGAAGGTGGAGGGTGCCACAGAGGCAGGCCCTGGACAGATTGTGGAAGGCCTCGTGGACTTGGCCACAACACTATAGGGAGAGGCTGAGGGTGTGCTGATGGACACAGATCATTCCATGTCTGTGGCTACTGCTGTCTTTTGGAGTTACACTAAGGACTCAGCCTCTCTCCACCCTCCTCAGCCTGGAGCATCGAACTCTTTCACATCATGGGCTCCTAAGAAGAGGAAGCCAAGCTGTGTGGTGGGGGTCCCTACAGTTCTGGTGCACAGTATCCCTTCATTCATCTTGCCTTTTCACTTTCTGTATTATGATGCCTGGATGTCTGGGGCCTTGCTGACCTCTCAGGGCCAGCCAGTTCCTAGGGGTGCCTGCCACATGCAAACCAATCCATCTAGAGCTGATACCCTAACCATCTACTTTAAGGGGCTCTTACACGTAAGATCACTATTTCTCATCACCCTAGGGGCCAGCACCAGACAACCAGCGGTAGCCCCTGCACCCCAGAACTCACTAGGATGTTTCAGTTAGCCAATTCTCAGCCTGCCTACCCTTCTGCACCCATTCCTTCCCATGGAGACCATAGTAAAGGCTCTTGTCCATGTTTCCCTTCGTTCCCTCTGCCTCCTGAATTATGCTGGTACTGCTCTGTGTGGCCTGTGTGGCACGATGTGCCTCTTCTTTTGGGAGATGTGAGTAAAAAACTGTCTTTTTAATGGCAGTCATCTTCAGATCTGTGGGTCTCACCTTAATAGAATAATAATAAATCCTCCATTGTAAATAATACTTTTAATAGTTACCTATTGATGTTTATCAAATGACTGCTAAATGCAGTGGTTTAAAAAACAATGAACATTTATTGTCCTTCATGATTTCTTTGGATTGGATATTTGGGGGCAGCCTAACAGGGACCCCCTGGCTTGGAGTTCCTTGCAAAGCCACAGCCAACATGCTGGGCCAGGGCTGCAGTCATCTAAGGGCTTGATTAGGGCTGGGGAATCTGTGCCAAGGTACCCTACTCCAAGACAGCACACTCGCACACCTGGCAAGGTGGCCTCCGTTCCTCCCCACAGGGACCTCTCCCCAGGGCTGCTTGAGTGTTCTCACAACATGGCGGCTAGCTCAGAAGGGGTAAGAGAGAGTAGGGTGTAAGTGACTGTCAGTGACCTAGTCCCAGAAGTCACACACTGGCCTTTTGGAACCTCCCCTTGGTTACACACTGGGAGAGAACCACACAGGAGCCTGTCTAGCAGGAGACTGGGTCACTGGGGACTGTATCCCTCCTTCCAGGGAACAGCAGGCAGAGTGGGCCCGTGGCAAACTGCGAGGTGAGATGGCCTTTATGTTGGATGAACAAACAGGGCAGGGCTTCCCGGGTCTTTACGACAGTCAGGCCTCCAGTAGCTCTGCTTCCACCTGTTCGGTTTGCCATCCCTGTGAGCTTGTTCTTTTTTGGGCAGTGGCGGTGGTGCTGGGGATCAAACTCAGGGCCTTGCGCTTGCCAGGCAAGCACTCTACCACTTGAGCTAAATCTCCAACCCCCGGGTGCCGTCCCTGTGATGTGGGAAGGACCTATTTTACTTTGCAGAACTGGAAGGAAGACAGCAGAGCCAGCATCGCTTCTACCCTTAATCCTGCTTCTTCACACAGATAATCTGGTTTCCCAGAGGACTTTGCAGCAACACTTTGCATAACCGCCTAAGGGTACACCATTCTTTCCTTTTAAGCTCTCAGCTCTAAATTTCCTTCTGTGTACTTAAACCTGTGTGCAGCTTCCCTTCCCTCCCCTATGACCACACTGCTCTCTGGATGGCTCCGAGCGGGAAGGGGCCTGCTATTAGCTCGGCTTGGTGCTTTCACTTGCCCAGACCCTGTGTGACCTAGGCCCAGGAGCCAGTCTGGGCCAGCTCTTCTCTGCTGTCCTTCTCAGTCTCCCTTTGTGGCGAAGCCTGAGGGGCTCAGTATGTCACATCCAGAAGGGTCTTTGGGCCATCTCATGCCACCTCTACATTTTACAGACCAGACTTGGTGAGGATCAGTGGGAGCCCAAGGTCACATGACAAGTTGGAGGCAGCAAAAACAGGTGGGGCAAGGACCAGGTCTCCTGATTCCCATGCTGGGCTCTTTTGTTCTCCTTGCTGGGCATGCCCAGGAGGTGCCCTGATCGTGGTTGTTCTGGACGGGACCTGGGCTGTCACGCCTTTGGCGCTCCCATTTCTCAGAGAGAGGCAGGCTAGGTGCTAGGGTGGCGTGGAGGGTGAAGGGAAGCTGTCAGTGTGGACAAGCCAAATCCCACACTTTCTGGGCAGTGTGTGCATGTGTGTGTGTGTGTGTGTGTGTGTGTAAAATAAGTGGGAGATGTATATAAAGAAGTGGATCGAACCCTCAGAGCCTTCCATACTTGGTGAGGAACAATGGAGCAAGACATGATCAGAGAGTGAGTACAGAATGAGCAGACCCCACGGACCTGGAGCCTGATGGGTCCCTGCAGGCTGACTGGAGCTTGAGAAGCTCTTATGTGTGCGTAGGCTCCTGCTCTGCTGGACACGGGAATGGGCCACTACAGGAGAGATAGCAAGGCTGTCCCTTGGTGGCCCACCAGCTCCTTCTCCCGCCCTGCCATGGGCGTTGGTTGAGCTTGCAGAAGGTCAAGAGGAGCTGGTTCTCCGGCCTATGCTTTCTCTGTGGTCTCTGAGGCCTCATGGAGTCCCCTTTCTGGCCCTGTCCGCTTCCTGGCAAGCTCACTCCTGGCTGGTTTGACTTGATAATTTCTAAGTCTTCATTTTGGCCATTTCTTTCCCTAAATTGTCTCCCATTGTGAACTCAGAAAGGCAAACTTATTTTGATTCTGGTTTAAGTAAACCTTAACCTCAATTTTAAATAAGAAGAGAAATGTGCTAGTACTAGGAAAATACCAACCAGGTACCCAGGAAGAAATGACTTCTGAATCACTTAAAGACTAAGTTTCTCTCCCTAAAAGGCTAAACAACCCCTCTCAGGCAGGGTCTGGCTCTGTGTCATAAGATGGCAGGGCAGAGGGTGGGATACCACATGTGTTAGGGTCTGTGCCAGGCACGTGGCACCTGTGTGTGTGGCTGAATGCTCCTGGTGTGGGGGAAATTTTGTTTCCTCTTAAGGAGCCAGAGGACCAGAGTAGGCAGGTGCTTGCCCAAGCTCACACAACCAAGAGGTGACTGAGATGGATTTGGAAGCTGGGCCTGGGTGATACTGAGCTCTAGGTGCTTTCTCTCAACCACATAGGCAAGCAGCTGGGGTTCTCTGCCCCCACCACAAGCTCTGCAGTCTTGGCCTTGAGGAGCTGGCGAAGGGTTGGCCCCCCAAGGCAGCCAGCATTGCCACCTGCACGGTCTGGGTTAAAGAGAAACACTGACACTAATTGGGGAGCAAGAGTCCCTACATCCTTATTTCCTGTCTTAGCTGTTCGGCCCAACAAAAGGGCTTTGTCTTGGTTGGCCCAGGGACAGCATCTCGTCATGCTCTTCCTGCCTCCTTCAGCTCAGTCTCCAGGACTAAAAGTGCTTCTCTCTCTGTCCCCATTTTCAGAGCTATGGACAGGAGACCTGGCATAGCTCCCAGAGGTCCATCATCTTGATGTGTAACCCTGAGCAACAAGTTGCATAGACCCTCTGGGTCGCAAGTTTTCCACCTGCAAAATTGGAGAGCAAGGGTCAGATCAGACAGTTGCTGAGGGTCTATGATGATGACTTCTCCCTCCCCCTTTTAAAAATGGATTTATCTTTTTTTTTTGAGTCTCACTATGTAGTCCAGTCTGGCCTTGAACTCAAAATCCCCCTGCCTCAGCCTCCTGAGTGCTGTGATTACACTTTGTGCCACAGCACCTGGCTCTCCTTCCCATTTTGAGGACTGGTATTTGGGAGGACAGTGGAAGCCAAGGCCTAAAGCCAGACTGGAGAGAAGAGAGATGTCTCCAAGGTGAGGTGTCTTCATCCAACATTAGAAAGGGACATCATTTGCATATAATTTGTACTTCCGTTGAAAGTCAAATGTTCTAACATACCCACACCAGTTTCCTCCCTCTTATTCTAATTTCTTCCCTCCCAACCCAGGGTGGCCCTGGAGCTGTCTGTCGGGCTGGGTTGCCTTGCTCTGGAAGGACCGAGTGTGCCAGGAAGGCATTATTGGGCCTCAAATGCAGGCTCCTGTGGGACTCGGTTTTGTGGTATTTATGATATGCCTGGAACTGATTATGATTCAGATATTCGTCATTTCTAAAGGAACAGAAGCCCAGACAGGCCAAATAACTGGTCCAAAATGACAAGGTGGGGTGGTGGAGTCAGCATTTAGATCCCCACCTGTCCCACTTTGAAACCACACTCTCTTTCCTGCACCAGGCTGTCCACCTACTTGGGGACGTGCTACCAGCTGCTGGTGGTGATGATAACACGATGGCCAGGAGCCCGGGTCCCACCGTCAAGTTCATTAGAAATGAGGCCCCATTCCAGACCTGAATCAGGGCCCACACTTACCAGGGTCCCCAGGAGACTGCAAGGCACAGGACCGAGGGGAGGACCTGCTCTGGTACGCTGTCTTCCACGGTGCTGGGAGGTCCCAGAACCATCTGGGGCAGGAGGTGGATCCGCATCACGGACAAACAAAGCCCTCCTGGTCTTCAAGTCTGGCAATTTCACAAACTGGTTATTGGAGCGCTGGGGTTCCCAGTGTTGGGGTGTCCCTGGTGTGGGGGCGGGCCAATGCACAGCAGGTAGGACTCCAGAAGTCCCCCATCTAACATCATCCAAACCCTGGGTTAGGTTTTAATAATTTTGCACAGAACACTATTTCACCAGAGTGAGGTGGGACTGTTAGGGTTCGTTGCTTCAAAGAAGTTTTTAAAAAGATGAGTTATTCCATTTGTCTATTTTATAATTGAAGAAATGGATACATGGAGAAAGGCAGGGTCCTCCCCAAAGCCACAGAGTCTAGGATGAGAATCCAAGTAAGGACCATTTGGGGCTGCCAAAGTGACAACAAACTTGCCCAGCAGTGGCTTAAGCAAGTGAAGCTTTTGTTTCATGCAACAAGGAGCCCAGGCACAGACTGCTGAACACCGGTGAAGCTCAGCATGCCATCTGTGGCCCAGATACATCCTGCCACCCTTAGCATGGGACTCTTACCCTGACAGAAGCTGCCTGCTGCTGCTCCACACCTTACACACCTTACATCCGGCCAGGAAGAAGAGGGCAGCGCGATTCCACAGAGGGTGTCCTTCTAGTCCTGTGTTCTTATTCAGGAAAGGACACCCTTCCCAGAGGCATCTACCTGTTTACTCTAGGTCAGAACTGACTTCTATGTTCACTTCTAGCTGGAAGATTGTATTAGTTTCCCTTCTAGGGTCGATGGTTTGCAAGAGAGCAGATTTAATATAGGACAAATACAAGTTACAACATTCACACACACAAGCCAAATGCAGGAAGGGTGCAGAATGTCTATCTGTGCACTGGAGACCCGAAAGATCCAGTCACAGGCTGGGAGTCCATGGCAATGTCCCATGTACATCTATGTCTGCATTAGAAGGCTGAAGAAATCTATACTGGAACCAGGATATGATGCTCGCGTGGAAATGAATAACGGAGCTCACGTAAAGCAAACAGCAGCCATCCTCAACAATAGCAATGCCCCGAGCTCCTTCCATGATGAGAACAGCCGAGTTCCCTTCTGGAGAACCAGCCGCAACAGAGCTTCTC
>PVJO010018279.1:5184-37084 GCA_004026905.1 Hystrix cristata | reverse complement strand
AAAAAAAAAAAAAAAAAAAAAAAAAAAAACCTTCTGGTTGGGGCTGGGGATTTAGCTCAGTGATTAGAGTGCTTGCCTTGTAAGCACAAGGGCCTGAGTTCGATCCCCGGCACCACAAAAAACAAAAAACAAAACAAAAAACAAACAAACAAACAAAAGAATTCGACAGCAAAGTGACATATTGTGATGTTTTGATCCCCTTCACTACCCAAAGAGGACCAGCAGTATCAGTTTGCCTGCAGCATCACAGAAATGCAGAATTTCAGGCCTACATCAGACCTGATAGGTCAGATTCTAGGTTTTAACAAGACCCCAGGTGGTATGATGGACATTAGTCTAAAATACACTTCTTGGGACTATCTCTTGCTTTGCCGAAGGGGTCAGTGAAACCAAAATATGCAGTCTTAACCGGAGAGCTCCCTAAGCCCATAGAGACATAAAGATCCTGGGAGACAGTTCTCCAGCAGCTATTTGTACTGGTTGCCAAATGCGGAGTCAAGGGGCGGGTGAAAGGAGAAGAAAGTGTTTTGTACATGGGCAACTGTAGACCCCAAGAGGAGGTAACAGCCCAGGAGGCAATGACAAGAGGAAAGAGCACAGTCCCCAATCCCAGAGCAGTTGGTTTAAGAGCCTTTGGAGAACAGGGAGAAAGGCAGACATGGAAGGAACTGTGTTTTAGAAGCCTCTGTGAAGTGGCCAGTTAGGTACAGCCAGGTGGGAAGAGCAGCCACCACCTTTCCCAGCACAGACCTTGGCCAGGCACCCTCCACCGGAAGCCCAGCTGGCGAGTCCACGGGAAAAGGCAACCACAGAAGGGCAGCACAGGGAGGGAATGGGAGCAACGCACTGACTGCAGGAAGAACAGGGGCCATGGTGACATCCTGTCCGGAGGGCTCTGAGGACGCTGGCAGAGGGCCTTTGGGAGCAAGTGAGACCGCTGGGACTCAGCAAGCTGAGCACTGATATTAACATGGCCTCATCTGCTCCTGAGCCTGAGGAGACCTCAGACATGACAGCAGCCAGAGCAATAATCTTTATTTTAAATTCTTTTCTTGCTTCCCAACCACTTCATCACGTGCAGCCTGTGGGGTCCTCTCGTCTCCCATAAATTCTGAAGCAACTTGTCCTGCTCTCCTTTCTGACAGGGTTTCTTCACCTGTGGCTCTTCATGCCAATATCTGGCAGCCTCTCCAGCGATACCCACCGTGTCCCTCCCACCGTCCTCCTCTGAGACACTCGATGCTGGTTTGCTTTGACTGGAGCGCTCTCTGGGGATGACAGCGGATCTATCAGTCTCACCCCTAGGTTTAATGTTTCCTTCCACCACTCCCAGTTCATCCACGATGTCATCGCTGGGGCTTTGCCACCCACTCAGTAAAATTCCAAGAGGGCACAGCTCCGAGGCCTGGCTGTTGTTTCCCCTGACCTGTTTTTAAACCCTATTGTCCACTGCAGCAAGGAGTCACAGTAAGCTTGGTTTGGGCTACATTCTGCTGTTCCTGGTGCTGTGCAGAGGGGCTCTTTGGGAGTGTTCATTTGGAATAACACACTAAAATACACCCTACCTCGGGACCACTTTCCTTCCAGCTGCCTAGAGACCCACAGGACTTCAGAGTTTATTTGCTCTGTCTGGTTACTGCACCTCAAGGGCCTTCACCAACACAACAGTCTCCACTGATCTGTGTCACGCAGCACTTACAACATGCCAGGTTCAACAGAGATTCACCACACCCCATCTCTGGAGGTGAAGCTGCAGAAATCGTTTCAAAAGCAAAACCCTCATCTTCTTTTTCTCCAGAAAGACCAAGCACATCTGTCTCATTTCTACATCTTCATGAATCTTACATGGATGCAAAGACACTTGTAGTATTTCAACCATCTGTCAGAGTCCGCACCTTAAGACCCTCCCCCTTCAGTTCAGATATAGAACTGAAGAGCAGGTGGAGATTTCTACCCATGATTGCACAGGACAGAGGAAGTAAACAGCCCATGGAGTCTTTAAAAAGTGGTTTTTTAAATGACTTTGACGCCTTGATAAGACAGCCTCCACAGACAACATATAATTAAATAGTGAGCAGGTACAATAATTTTAAGAAGAGATATTTCCAAAGACCACAGAGCTTTCATTCATATTCAGGAAAAATGATACATTTGGAAAATACTACGGCTGTTTATATAAAATCATAATAAGGAAATATTGTGAATAACTGTATGCCAATAAGATAAATTAAATGGACGAAGTGCATGAAAGACACATATTGCCAAATTTTACTCAAGAAGAAATAAGTAATCTACATTGTTCCATTGTGCTGTTTAACTGAGATTTTGGTACACCTACCTGAGGAAGAACTTCCTATAAATATGCAGGACACGGTTGTTTACATGATCAAACTGACTTGCTGGTAAAAGTTCTCACAAATTGCTTACGCCGAAATACAGTTCCTTTGTAAACAAAAAAAGTGTCGTGAATCCAATCTCAGGAAGACAAATGTGTTCAATGCAAAGACTATGTGGGAACAAATATTTGTATACTGGAATTAAAAGGACATCTACCAGGAGCCCAGCACCTATAACTGAGAAATACAACCACAGACGAAAGGAGGTAAGCAACTATCCAAAGCCCATATAGCTGGTTAGTGAGAACTCAAATAATTCTCCCACAGACACTTGAATCTTTTTGAACAATGAATCTTTCTGAAAAGTTTAGGGGTGTCACTTGTAACCACGGAATACAGCAAAACTCACGGGGTCATCCAGAGGAAATGGATCAGAACTCAGATCGATGGGCACCAACGCCTAAGCAAAGAATCTCCATTTAGCTCTGCCCTAGTTGTTAAGTCAGCCAGTACCCGAGCTGGGCCTAATACAGTCACTTGGTGTTCTTCTAGCTGGCAATAAACAGGTGAGCTTTTCCCTGATATCCTTACAGACAGGCTGATCTAAAAAAACAAACTCCCCAAAGCATATTAAGATTCCAAACAAAGAAGAATGAGGTTGACATAAAGTAGTTAAAGTGCAAACTTTTCTTCCATCTGGGAATTCAGACTGGGTTTGGTTTTCCTCTCATTTAAAATAAGAAAGGCATGGTGCCAACATCCTGATGGTAGCAGGCATCCATGAGGCAGCAGAAGACCCAAAACCCACCGTGAGTACCACCGCCAGGAGGCCCACACCGCATCTCTGCTGGCAGAGCACCCGGCAGTCCTCACTGCTACAGGAGGCTGCATGGCCACCACCAGCCCAGCCACTGGGATGGCCGCAAAGATTATAGCAAGATGACAGCCATAAGATCTCCAACATATGCTAAGCACTCAGTGCATTAGGATTAAATAAGATTGACAACATTTCTCCCGAGGCAAGGTTGCTCCTCTGCTGAGAAGCCAACCTTGGTGGATGGAAACTTCACATAGATCCTTCAAACAGCCCAACTGCTGCATCCAAGCCATTTGCGAGCGATATGTATGAAGGTTTTGATCAACACTGTTGCCTTCAGAGCCTTGATGGGGGTAAACTTTGGCGGACTTGGGCTTCTCCAGCAGTCACAGTTGAGTTTCTTCACCGTCCCTTGCAAGACTATCTCCTGGCATTTGCCTAAAACATATATAATTTGCAAGCACAGAGTCCACTAAAAAAAGTGAGTCTTGCTGGGCAAGACCCTAAACACACAGAACTAGTGCCAGGCATTTGGTAGGCTGGAAATGTATAGGTGTTACAGGAAAGAACCCAACAAATCCATAGCAGTGATAATGAAAACAGCCTCTCAGGTGAGTCCATAATCATCCAGAGGTGCTATGTAATCAAAGAAATTCCGTATTCAGGGCTTCTCACCTGCTTCTGCCCCCAAAGTGATCTAAAACTATGCAATCATCAACTTTCGACAGGTCCAATACACTGTTGTGGATGGTATAGTAGGTGCCCACTCAGAAAGCACCCTTGCCCACCAGTTCTTATGAGTGTTGGCTGCTAAAGGCCCATCCGGCTTGCCAATTCTCTTACCTGGAAGGTTACACATCCAACTCTGCCTTCAAAGGGTAGCCTATAATCAATGACTGACTGACTGACTGACTGGGGGCAGGAAAAGGCACAAAAGACCTGCCCCTACCCACCGCGGGAAAATGCCATGGCGCAATGTGTGTACCAGAGCTCCCCAGGAGCTCTGGCTGAGACCTGACTCCAGTTGAGACCACACCGTCTCTCAGCTCCATCCCTGCCCACCTTCCACTCTGCCCTCAACTCCCTTCTCTATCTCCTCAGAACTCTTCCCCCAGTAATCACATGCACAAGGATTTGCACTCAGGTTCTGATTCAACACCCACATCAATGCTGGAAACTATGAAAGGTCTTTAAATTGAAAAGACTCCAAATTTTAAAATAAGAACAAGCATCGACTATTTTATGACACTTTCAGAATTCCTAAGTAGAAGGCATTCTTTCTGTCCCACTTTATTAAAAAAAAAAAAAGCAATTAATTACCAAGAGGTGTCTGGACTGTCTTCAAACTGTTTTCATCACACCCCTCCTTCTTCCCTTTGTTCAGGCCTTCCAGGGATCAGCACTCCCCAGGACGCCTTCTTCAAGGACCCTCAGATCACCCCGCCCTCACTCACGGATCCTGCCTTTGTCCATAGCACTTAGCACTGCTGACATTAACATACTCAGGGGCAGATGCTTAACTTCTATTTCCTCAAGCCTCCAGCTCTGCACTAATGCCACAGCCACCAGCTACATGTGGCTATCTTTATTTAATCCCAGTTCATTAGAATCACTGTGCCGCCACAGTGGCATGCAGTAGATACTCAATAAACATGTGTGCACGAATGAGTGAATAGTTGGTAGTAATCATTAGTAATTTCCCCATATCTAACTTTGTACCTTTTACACTAAATGCTGATACTCTCAAGAGTGGGAAAAGAACTGCAAGAACATTTAAAGACAAAAGTCCCTAAGCTATGAAAAGATATAACTATTACTGGCTGCATTTTCAGTGGATGATAGTTAACTGTAGGTTAAAAAAACACAATGCCAACCTCCAGATGGAGATGGCTAGCTAGCCAGAAAATGCTGAAAGTTTTTGACAGTTACTCAAGGCAGTGTGGAAAATATGAAACTTTCCTTTTTCCTCCCTGAAATGGGCAGATATTTAAAGCCCCACTCCTCTTCTCGATAATTTTTTTTTAAAAATGCTTTATGTATTTTTTTCTTTGATTGTTAACATGCTCACTTAAGGCTATTTAAAAGCCCACATTCTGTGTTTGTGGCCACATGAAATACCAGACAAGAGAAGACAGCAGCCTATCTCCTAGCCCACCCTCCCCCGCAACATTACCCCACTTTCCTCTCTAAGAAAACAGCTTAACAAAGACACTTGCTTCGTACTCATATGAGGTGGAGAAAAGTGCAAGCAACTAAACATAAAGAGAACCAGGCAGCCATTGCTGTCTTTGCTTTGTAATGTAGACAAAGCATTTCAGAAAGAAGCAAATAACAAACATTCCTGGCAACATGGAAACCCCAGGGTGTGTCAACTGGTTCTCAGATTCTTTGTTGGTTCCTCTTTTCTCTTCATTGTGAGTGTGGATGCCCAGTTTCCTTTCATGCTACAGAATATCTTTGGAAAACATGATCTTCAAAACCAGTGAAACATTTTCAGTTAGACAGTCCCACGGAAAACAGTCATGAACTTAGACTTCTAAGCTAATGTAATGGCAGTAATGAAAAGGCTTCAGTAGTCCACACACAGTAACTGAGACCCCTGAACCCAGGAGCACCCTCGTTAATCAGATTACTGGGGGGGTCTACAACAGACATTCCTTGACCACACATCCTACAAATAAAAAGGAGTTTAAATCTAGTACATTTGTGTTTCTTTTTTTCTTTTTAAATTAATAAGTCAGTTAATGTTGGTTTTCTTCACACATACAGCGGAGACCCCATCAGGAATGTGGTGTCCCTTTCTTTAGTTTTACATTAACCAGTCTGACCTGCCAGGCCTTAAGCACCAATGAAGAGGTGGTTACCGCTGACATTGACTTTTACTATCCAGGCTCAAAATACATGTTATGAAGGACAAATGCCAATTGTATGAAAGAAGACATTGAGGTCTGGGCTAGCAACATCTCCGACCAGTCAGAGGCACTTGCAGGCAAACTGTAAATGTATCAGAGATTAGATCTCAAAGAGAAAACACACAATGAGCCCAAGCTGTTTCGTTTCACGGCATCTGTCACTCTGTGCTTGGTCCGTGGGAACAGGATCATATGTTTCCTTCTACATGCCCAACTCCTCTGTGTGCCTTTTCTCTGCATCCCTACCTCCCTCCACAGATTTATTTCAATTCTAGCACATACCTATTTGCCTGTGCTGAATCACCTACAAAGGCATTTAGAGTTTACAGAATATCATGAAGTAGTTTTACATGTTTTTACTTCAAAATATAACCAGAAAGTGGTCAGCTGTGAGACAAAAAGATGTTTAATTATATATATTTATGCTACTTATATATTAATTTTCTATATATTTTAGAAATCTTACACACACACACAGCTTTCTTATATAATTGCAATAAGCTAGAAAATACTAAGAAAAGTGATAACATTTATAATGTCAACATATAGAAAATTCCTAGGAATACCTTTGACAAGAAACGTATCCAATTAACATAATTACAAAACTGTAAAAGGAATCAGAAATGCCATGTAAAGAACTGTTCACTCCAGAATGTGAAGTCTTAATAAGTTAAATTCACTTGCTTGACAGTTTACAGTTCTTCCCAACTGTAATTCATAGATTTGATGCAATTTAAGTGCTAATACAGTTTTTGAGGGAAGACAAGGAAGAGATGAGTAATAAGTAAAGAAGATAGAAAATATATTCCAAAACTGTAATTACAATGTCTTGGCACTTGCATGAGAATTCAAGGAAAAGAAACCTTAACCCAAAAATTGACAGTACTTTGAATGTACAATAAAAGATGATTACAAAGCAAGCAGAAAGGTCAGAATAATTTTTACTGGATATTGAAACAACTGGTTAATAATTTGGAAATACAGTGAGTTCAAATTTTCATTTCGCAAGTAATACCAAAATACCTTTTGGATGAATTAAAGACCATAGAAAAACAAAATTTTTACTTTAATATTAATGAAATCACTGAAGAGGGGAGTTCGGAAGTGAAATGCATAAAGGAAAATCAAAAGTAAAAGATCCCACGGGCCAGGTATGGTGGCACATGACTGTAATCCCAGCACTCAGGAGGCTGAGGCAGGAGGATCGCTAAGAGTTCAAGGCCAGCCTGGGCTAATAGCAAGACCTTGTCTTCAAAAAAAAAAAAGTAAAAGATCCCAGGCGTTCTTACCATTCAGTACAGGAGGGAGACATAGAGGATGGGTTGACTTCAGGGGTTACACCTCAAAAGCACAATGCTGTGTGTCAGGTAGATGAGTGGCTTGATTAACAAATGCCAAAAACTCAAGGGCTACCACAATAAAAGCTTCTTGTTTTTGCAAGTTCCAGTGTGAACTGAGCAGCCTTCTACCACATCAGCCCCTCCACCTGAGGCATGCGGCCTCCAAGGCTGCCACTGCAGTGGAACAGAGAGGTGGGGCGGGGTGTGTGTGGGGGGGCAGTGTCCTGGCTCTTATCTGTTTGCATGAGAAATGACATGCAGCACTTCCAGGCACAGTCGGATGGCTGGAGCTGGTCACATGATCTCGATCAGCCCCAGAGGGACTTAGGCTGGACCTTCCCAAGAGCACGTGTTGGGATTGATTTGGGAGGTGATCCCAGGAAGCAACGGAGCGGAACACAGAAATGAACCACAATGGTGGCACAAACAGGCAGGTAACTGCTGTGAGCACACGGGCTCAGTTCTGCTAGAAGTCAATCTCTAGAGACACTGGGTGGAAATGCCTCAGCATGCGCAGCTTTCCCATCAGAGGTACAAGGAAACTAGTATTTACCCACTTGTTCTCCTCTGTTCGCAGTTAAGGGTTGGTCCAAAGTGCATTAACTGCCCAGCTTTTCTGGACTATACCAAAAATGGACCAACCACAACCAGAGAAATCCTTCCAACAGCACTGCAATGCTTCGCAACTCAAACCTTCACAACATGAAAGGAGGTGGTGCGCAGGGACCAGGGCCTCGGACTGACGGAATCTGCTAAGAAATGGGAGCACACAGGGATCTGGCAGGACCAACTATATCTGACACAGACATGGACAGCCAAGCTCTGGAGAAATGTGGTTGCAAAAACCTGAAACCAAAACATTTGAAAGATACTGCGTAACCATCCCATCTAACTGGTTCATCCCTAAAAGAGACACTCCTAAAATCACAGCCGCTAATGTAGGCAATCTGCTCCTCCAACCAGCCCAGAGGCCCAAAGACGCTTCTTGTACAGTGTCACGTACTAGTTCCTGAGCTTGGAAACTGCTGGCAGGAGAATCTGCTCCACAAGCTGAGACGACAATGAGTTAAACAGACTCAGCACCCATCCTCAAGGGACAGGCAAGTCCCAAAGGGATGCAGAAGGGGAGGCTCCATGCTCCCTGGGGTACCTCAGATGCTCAGCTGGGAAGATGACATTGGCACCAAGGCCAAGAGAGAGCAGCACGAGCAGGAGGAGGACAGTGGAAGCCACCTCTGGGAACTTGCTCGTGTTTCTTCTGCCTGTCAGTGCATTAGGTTAATCATTTACATAAGCAGGAAGCACTAAGTTACATCTTAAAATATTTAATACTTTAAAAATTTAAAAATATTTTCAAAAATTAAAAAAATAAAATATTTAGTACTGAAAATTTTTAATTAACACAAGATTTTAGTAACCGCACAGACTTATTTTGTTTGTGACATTTTTATTTGCTTGTGTGTGTGGCTTCATGTTCTTTGCCCTCCGCTTCCCTGAAGTGTGGAGTTTCCATTTGCTCTCTTATGTAATTGCCTGGAGATCATTTAACCTGTACTGTGTCCCTCCTTAGAAGATTTTAAGCATCTCTGCTAAAGAGAGAAAAGAGAAAGAGAGAGAAAGTGTAAATGTTGACTGTGCTCTTAAAACTGAGGGCAGATAGCTCATCTGACATTGTATGTATGACAGCTTCTATCTCAAAACAATCCCCAATTTTCTCAATTTTTTACTTTCTTCAAGCATGTAGATGACCAAAAAAAAAAGCAGATCTTACTGGGGAAAAAAATGTTACTACTAGAACCTGTTCCAAAAGGTCAGAAGCAACAAGCACAACAGAAAGACTAATACAGCCACTAGATTCATCCTATTGACCACTAATTAAATGTTCCATAGAGGAAGAAAGTAGACACGAGATGTGGCGGTTTCTCAAAAATTGGTTTGGAAAAATTCACACCAGAGAAGATGGGATGATGAGTATAGATGACCAGCTGCATGGTCCTAGGCTGTCCTGTTCTTGCTGCGGACACCTACAGTCTGCATCCTAGTCACTGGCACCAGCAACCACCTCAGACCTCCTGACAGGAATCAGCCTGACACTTAACTTCCACCTCCCACATGCAATCTCCAAGAAAGTAAATTCGGGCTTCCAAAGGGCTCTCATACCTAATCCCTCCACCTCCCCATTCCTTAGTACCCACCCTCATCACATCTTATCTCAACTACTGGCAAAGAGTCTCCAGGGTTTGCTATCTCCAGCCTTTCTCCCTGCTCCTCACCTACTTCCACACACCATGGACAAAATGATTCTCAAAACCAGTAAACTGATCTTCTCTCTCCTCTTCACTAAGCACTTAGGTGGTTTTCCCACCTGTTTCTCAAATCCTGGGAGACCCTTAGACATATTCTACAGGGTCCACAAGTTCTCAAAAATTGTTTTGTTGTTTAACATTGTGCTTTCATTTTTAACATTCTGGATCATCTAAATGACCATGTTATGACCAAGTTTTGCCACATAATTTCACCATATATATTTTTGCATTATTAATGTAGTTAGCATCAAGAAGTACAATTTTAATTATCATAGACTAATGAGAAAATAATACACCAGACTTAACATACAGAGAGGGGACCGATGCAAGAACTGAACCATCGCTCAGCCCACGTGACGTGCCACACAGCATGACAAACTCATAAGAACTTGAAGGACCATTTTCAGAGACAGACCAGCACTTTAGTCCTTAAAAAATTAAATTAAATCACATTGAATTCAGCACATTCATCCAAATGCATTCAATTTGTAGCTGTGTTAACAAAATTTTATTTAAATGTTTATTTTGGTTTTATGGTCATGGTGACCTCTTCATATCACAAGCTTAGAATTATTTAATGTTACTATGTATTTGAATTGTATTATAATAAAAATAATTTAAACCAATACTAGGAATCTACAAATATTTTTCCTTTAAAAAATTCATAGATTATAGGCTGGGGATTTAGCTCAGTGGTTACAGTGCTTGCCTCGCAGTACAAGGTCCTGAGTTTGATCCCTGGCACCAAAAAAAAAAAAAAAAAAAAAAAAAATTCATAGATTACTACCTTTTGAGAAACTCTGGCCTAAGACAAATGTAGACAATAATGATGTTCCCTGAACTTTCCATCATCCCTCCACACTTCCAACTGCTAGACTCCTCTCGATTTTAGTTCTGGCCAGCAGACGACAGGCATCAGCAATAACATGTTCATTCCATAGGGGCCAGAGAGCAGCTCCCCCACGTTCTGCCAGCACTGGTGACCACGAAGGCAGCATTTGCCAGATGGTGAGACTGCAAGCTGGGGGAGCTCCGTCAACATGGCCTGTCGGCACTGTAGTGTACATGGCAAGTAACCTTTCTTGGCTTAAGCCACAAAAATGCTGAGGTAGATTTGTTACTGCAGGAGCCTTCACCCATCCTGACTAATCAAGCTTCACGAGCTGACCCCTGCCCCCACCAAGCCCTCCCTGTCACACTCCATGCTCCAATTGATTCTTAGTTCAATGACATGAATACACCAAACTGTTCCCCTCTGCTTTTGCACATGTATTCCTTCACCCTAGAATACCATTCCTCTACACTCCTGCTTTCTTCCGCCATTCCAGCCACACTAAGTTTTTCAAAATCTACTTTAGATGTAATTGCCACCAGGAAGTTTTCCTCTTTTTCGCAACAATCTTACCACCCTCTCCATTGCCCACAATCTTTAGAGAAGGCTTATCTCGCCATGTCGTAATCACGTGTGTCAGTGTCTGACCTTTGACCTTGTGGCACCAACTCCATCTCATCGCACTGTGATAGAGCCAATGGTTTATTCATTTCTGCATCATGAGGGCCAGCATGCTAAAGTAGACAGTATTCGCCCATTTGGCCACGAAGAACTTCTTCTAGGGGACTGGTCCTGGGGTATGCGAAGGAAGTCAAATTAGAGTCATTAACACATACACACACACACACACACACACACACACACGTGCGCGCAGGCGCACACACACCATCCTACTTAACAAAAGCAATTCTCAGCTCTGTTCACTTCAGCTCCAGGCCAGACCTGCCCAGGAAGCCCCAACACTCCTGTCTCCCCAAAGTATTCTTCAGCCCCACAAAGGATTCAGACTTTACCTGGGAAGTAGTGAGAATTTTGGAGCTAGCCAGAAAGAGAGAATCTCAGGCTCCCAGACCTTCTGAATCTGAATCTGTATTTTAACAAGATCTATAGATGATTCAAATACTCGAAACTATTCAAAAAATACCAGTCCAAGGCAGCCAAAGAGAAGCTCTTCAGTTTATAAGGTAATTTGAATTACAATATGCTTCACGAGTAATGCCTGGAAAGTGCTTTACATCAATCACTAAATTCTCAGAATGATTTGAACATGACCACTTTACCAATAAGGAAACTGAGGCACAGAGTGTTTGGGTATCTTGCTAAGGATTATAGGACTGAAATGTCAAAGTCAGGATCTGAGGGCAGTTCTGATGGACACAAGAGCCCCAAGCCTATTATCACACACTCTATGGCACTCTGATGTTTGCAAACCCTGATGAACGCAGCCTTCGACACCAGCCCAGTCACCTCTAGAGACATCCCTGGCTCTTGATGCAGCCACTGAACTGATGTTTATCTCAATTTTCTCACTTAAACCCACATCATTATGCTTCTGCGTGCATCACTGTCTCCAGGAGACTGTCAGTTGTCCCTGGTAAGAATTTCACAAGCTTGCTCAATAACTATTTAATGAGTCAATTAAAATATTTCCCCTTTGATCATCAAACAACCCTCTGAGGTCAGCTGGCTGAATGTTCTTAAGAGAGGTAAAGACACTGAGGTTCCCAGAGAAGTTCAAGCCTTTACCCCCAGGTCCTGGGAAGCCTCAGACCTCTGGGAATAGACTCCAACGCCCCGCCCAGACACCCAGGATAGATGTCTTCCTCCCACTCGTCCATTACCCTTTTTTGACCTATATCACCAGGCAGTTGACGAAAACATCCTTTTGAAAGAACTCCCCCACAAACTCAACTTTAAAAGGGGCTCTGCTCCACCCCCAGATGGGCCAAACTTAGACATTACCAGAGGGCCGCCACGGAAAAAGGCGGGGACTCAGGATATCAGACACAGTGAGCCCCTAGTCCCAAAGAAAGGAAATCTGTGAAGCAAAAGCCTCCGACTAGACTGCTGCGGCTACAGTGATTCCACTGTCAAGACAGGAGGCTGCGGGCCAGGCTGGTGGAGACCCGCTGCCCTCCCTGAAAAGCCTCCACCACGTCACAGCAGTCTGTGGGACAGCAGTAGCATGACCAGGACAGCCCATTTCCCACCCTTCATCGGCTTTAGAAAGACGCTAAGACATTTACTCAGCAGGTCCAGAGAAAACCAAAAGATCTACCTGACATAGTCAACTATTCAGGAAAACATGAGAGAGAAAGATTTCCCTTGAACTGAGAAAAGGGAGGAGAAAAGAAATTAAGAAATGAGATCTTGGCACTGCTGAGCAACTCTCCATTTGCTTTCGCTTCTCTGGGTACCACAGCCAAGCACCTTGCCACCCAGAATGTTGATCGTTGTGTGCACTGCCAAAGGCACCCTGCTGAGAGCTAATGGACCCTGAGCCCAGACCTGCCGTTCCAGTGCCTGGGCACCAGGATCCATCTGCCCTGCTGGGGGCATCCTTCGTGAATTCATACAAAGGCTCCCTACAGGCAAGCACCAGGCCACCTATTACTGATAATATAGTCTTTCTGGAATATCAAAGGAAGAAAAACTCATTGAGAGTGAGAAGGCGCTATGTTTTAATTTGGATTCCTCAGAATCAGACCCTGAACAGCTTTCCTACCACAGTTTATTAGGAGGTATTCCTAGGAAACTGGCAGGGGAAAGAAGAAGTGAGACGGGAGAGAAAAGCAAGGGAAGCCAGCCAGGCCAAGACCCACACAGGTCAGTTCTATGCAGCACCACAGGGAATCTCTGGAAACAGGACACCATGCCTCAGTAGACCCTGAACAGAAAGGGTCAGGTGGTGACTATGGATGGCACAGCACCAGCTGATCACTGATTAGGACTGGCCCAGGGGAGATGTAAATTTCCAGGCACTCTCTGCTCCTAGTTCCCACAGACATAAGGGAACAAGGATCATCCTCTGACAAAGAGATGCAGGGGCTGGCAGCTGGGAGTGAAAGCACTTAGGGCACCAATGTATATGAAGATGACAAAGCTCACCATAAAAAGACACAGTTCAAAGACCTTTCAAACCTCAGTGAAAAGAGTTGCAGAGCATATTTCAAAAATTGCTTTCTGCTTCTCTATTCGGTCTCCAGTGAAGCATTCTGTGGCACCACCCAGAGCAATGCAAATGCATTTCTAAAGTTGGGCTGTGAGACAAACCTGACACGCCTCTCCTTTTTTTATTCCCTGGGGCCCTTACTTTTGCCACTTGCCCTAGGGACAAGCACAGTGCTTGCCTACAGCTGCAAACTCCTCATTCTGTCTGATCACTAGCTCAACACTGGCACAGCGGATCAGCTCTGTAAGCACTGATACAGACTAACTTCCAGTCTAACACAATCATGGAAACACAGGGCTACTCAGGGCCTAAAGTCAACGATGAAGGTAGGACCCCACTTCAATCTAACAACTGTCGCCTTGGACAACGCACCAAGTAAAGGAAAGGAGATGCTATCAACCAGGAGGAGGTGAAGTGGAGAGAAGATTGTCAGGAATGAGTAACAACCTAGCAGTTCCCTCCACAACTTCTCCTCAACCCCCAACTCCCAGCAGGCAGCCACTCTGAAAAGGATCCCCAAAGGCCTCTGCCCAGCATTCATACAGCCTCCTCCCTTCCTCACCACACCTCACCGGCACAGCCAGACTGGAAGAGATGGTAAATGTGGACCTATACTGTACTTGAAATTAATCGATGAGCTATTTCGTGGGCCCAGCTTTTTCCCTCTAATTTCCAAAGTCTCTGTTTGTAGCGTTTTTCCCAATTGTCTCTGTCTTCTGTCTTTCTCTGGTTCTAAGGAGAGTTTCCTTTGCTTTAGGTGGGTCAGACAGCTCTGGAGACCAGAATTCCAATTCTATTACTATCAAATGATGCGATCTTAGGCAAAGTAAGAACTCTGGGGCCCTCAGTTTTCTCGTCCAATAAATGGGGACAATACCGCCTTCTTTACAGTCCGTGGAAAGGGATGAAATGAGACGAACTCTAAAGTGTCTGGCGATTGAGATCCTCGATAAACGTGAGCTCCCTCCCTGGCGCCTTCCCTCTTCTGCACCAAGATGCTCAGTGGGTTTTCCGGGGGGGGGGGGGGCGGTGGCCCAGGCTGCGGAGAAGAAACCACCTCTGTACAGTGTTACCCCCAGCAAACGAGTTTCAGCTGGTGTAGACACGTGCACACGCGCGGGGGCCACAAACGCGCGCGCACACACGCACGCGCGCGCGCACACACACACACACACACACACACACACACGCGTGCTCCGCGCGCCCCTGTGGGCCTGGCTCTGCTGCCCCTGCCGCCCCATCCCGCACGGAGCAGCGTGCAGAGTGAGGGCTGCTGAAGTCTCTCCACCCTCGCCGAGGCGGCGCCCCAGGCACTTACCGGGCGCAGGCCGCGCGGGGCAGCCCGGGGCGGGCCGGGCCGGGGGCGGCGGCGGACGCGGGGCGGGGGCGGCGGCGGGCATGGCGCGGCGGCGGGCTCCCGGCGGGCCGGGCTCCGAGGTGCTGCGCGGGGAAGCGGCTCGACGGCCGAGCGAGCGCGGGCGGGCGGGAGCCGGAGCAGCGCAGAGTCCGCGCCGCCGTCGTCCTCCGCTCCGCCGCCGCCCCGCGCCGCCTCGGGAGCGTCTCCGGGGGCGCGAGGCTTAGCAACCGCGCGCCAGCCGCCGCCACCGCCCCCGCGCCCCTGGCTCCGCCGTGCGCCCGCGTCTGACCCTGGAGGCCGGCGGAGACGGGCTTTGAACTGGAGTCCACACCCACTACTCGGCGGGGAGCGCCGGGCGTGACCTCCCGCCACCCCGAGGAGGCTCCGCCCCGCCCCGGCCCAGCCTTCCCCTCCTTCCCGCGGTAGTGGCTCCGCGCAGCCCGCCGACCGACCGGCTGTGGGCCTGGGGCGCACTCCCTCTGGGGGCTGTCCAAGGGTGCACCCCGGAGCCGCCGGCAATCCGCGCCCCTCCCGTGGCGAGGGGTGAGGCTTGCCCGGCTGCTCCCTTCCTCGGCCCCAGCCCAGAGACCGAACACACTGACTCCAGGTCCAAGGTAGCCCCACCCCACGGGGCACCCACATTCAGAGGGCTGATCTTGGCCTCAGAGAAAACCATCTCTAGCACTCGTTACAGCCCCTGACAGGATTACAAAGTACTGTTGTAGAGTCTGATACTGCCGTTCTGCTCAACAGAACATCAAGGCAGAGCTGATGGTACCAGGTCAGCTCCCCAAAGTCAGGAACTCTCTTCTCCTTTATCACACACGACAAGAAGTCTAGAAGGCTGCCGCACCGGATGACCTTCAGGATCGGATCTTTTTGCAGGCTTCCACACGGCCACCTTCAGTACACCGCTTTTTCTCCCCAGACTTACTGCCGCAGGGTCATAACATGGCTGCAACATCCCCAGGAAGCTGCTGCGGGAACAAGAACTCCTGGTTCCAGCTGACATGTTGGCCAGGTAACCCGTAGTCACGGTCACTGAGCATTTTCAGCAAGCCAGTTCACCAACCCTGAACCAAATAGCAAATGCTGTGCCTTCAGGTCATTCCCCTTCTCATAGGAAGAGATACACAATAACGTGACCAAGTATGCTGACATAGTATGGAGAAAAATAAAGCAAGGAAATGGAATGTGTAATTATTTAGGTTGGACGGTCAGGAAAGGTGACATATGAGAAAAAAAAAAAAAGGAAAGGCGTATTTGAAAATTCTTGGAAGTAAATGTCGGTAAGGTACTTAAACATTTTTTTTTAGACGTTTTTAGCAGCAACTTTTCCTGAGCCTATCATTTAAATGTTTAGGGGGAAATAAAAGTTAAATAAGCTGATTTTTAGAAAAAGGTTTAACTTTTTTGTGAAGGAGAAACCAGATGACTTTTTTTATCCTTGCAAAGCAACAATCAGCAGAGTTTAATTACTGCCTAGCCATCATTTACATATTACCCAAAAATACATATTAAACACTCACAATGAACAGTTAATTCAAGATTCCTTCATAAGGAAAGTTAAACAAAATGCATCTTATTGAACACTGTGGAAGAAATTACTAGTTGTCTACTCACTATTTTCTCTGTCTGACCTGGTAACACAATCCCAGTTTTTAGCTGAGCACACTGTAACCTGAAATAAGGAATTTATCTCCCGGCCTCCCTTGCAGCCAGAATGGCCCTATGAAAAGTTTCTGGCCAGTGAAACATAGCTGGAAGTTTCGAGTGGAACCTTCAGATGACTCCTTCAGGATTCTGATACGGCGTATCTATTGATACATTCCATTGTTCCTTTAGCCCCCTTCCTTGGCCCTGGCCAAGGAAGATATGATGTCTGTGGTATGTCGAATTATTGTCAGTTCTTCATTCCTTTTTAAAATCAGACAAGCAACCTGTGTTAGTAAACTTTCTGTTGCTATGACAAAATGTCTAAGACAATATACTTAAAAGGAGGAAACATTTATTTTGGTTCAGTTTCAGAGGTTTCAGCCCATGGTCCCTTGGCCCTGTTGCTCTGTGTCTGTAGTGGCCCATTACGGCATGGCAGGGGCATGTGACGGAGGAAATCCGCCCACCTCATGGTGACAGGAAGCAAAAAAAAAAAAGATGGAAGGGATCGGATTCCAATATCTCCTTCAAGGCTATGCCCCAGTGACACAACTTCCTTCCACTAGGCCCCACCTGGTAAAGACTCCATCACCTCCCAATAGACCAAGCTTTTATCACCTGGACCTTCGGCGGAGGCTATCAAATGATAGCCCCACTCATTGTGGTGTACAGAGTGTACTTGCCCCCAACTTTATTTTAGTCTTGGCCAGCTTACTTTGGATAATGGGATATTATTGCACATACTGTGAATAAGGCTTGGAATAAAGTCCCCTGGTTTCATGCACTTTGATATATTCCTGACAACAGTGTAAGTATATACTGGTCTGAGGAAATTATGGAGAAATGAGCTGCAGGCCTAAACCTAACCATACAGCTAAATTCAGCCAATCAGCCTTCCTTTATGACATCATGAAATTACCAGACCACCCTCAAACTACTAACTTTGAACTTCCCTTTTACAAGAGAATAAATCCTTGTATGGTTAAGCCACTATAATCAGAATCTCCTGTTAACATCTGTGAAATGATCATTCGTATTAATCCCTTGAAAAAGAAAACATTTTATTTTCACACTAACAAACATTGAGTGCACACACTTACAATCATTTAAATGTAAAATAGAAGACAGAAAAAGGACATCAGAAAAAAAGGAGCATCATTCTTATAGTGAGCCACTTAACTAGGAACTCATTTGGCATAGCTGAAAAAAAATGGAACAACAGTCATGGTGGTCTAGCCTAGGTGTCAGGGTTGTTTTGGTTACAGGTGGGAAAAATTTACTCTAGTGGCTCAGGGTAAGTGGCAGGGAATGCAAGATATCTGAAAAATCTCAATGACATCCAAAAGCAGCTTAGCAACCGCCTCACAATCTTACTCCCAATGTCCCCCACCAATGCCGCATCTCAGAGTCTAATTTCTTCAAGGAAATAACATAAGTACCCCCACTTGTTTATTCTAAGCAAGCTACCTGGATCACTGGTCAACCCCTGGATTTGGAATACTGCTATAAAGAATGACAAATTTGAGACATTTGAGGGAACATGGATAAACCTGAAAAATGTAATATAGAGTGAAATAAACCAGACACACAATCTTAAATACCATATGGTATCTCTCATTTGAGTGAGGCAAAGCACAAAGAGAATAATAAAGGATGGACAGAAGGGGACAGGGGATGGATCTCTTGCAATAGTGAAATGGTCCAAGGGGACAAGGGCAAGGGGTGAGGAGGAGAGGAAGGTGGCATAAGTAAAGATAAGCCATTTACAGGAACCTAATAACCTCAATGAATGTAAACATCATATGCCATAACATGAGCTAAGATTAATAATATCAACAAGAATGAAAACTGAGCTAGGGGAATTAGAGGAGGAGGGAGGGGGAGGAAGAAGGAAAGGGATTAAAAAAGAAACAAGCTGTATTATGTAATTATACCCACGCCTCAAGATGATTGCAAATTTCATGTACTGTACTAATAAAATAAAAGTTTACAACAATGCTTTGGGACAGGTGTCCCTGTCTGGTCCAAACAGCTTGCACAGAGGGAAGGGACGCCAGAGACAGGAAGATCAACTAACATCATTCTGAAGAGCATGGGGCATTTTAAGCCTGGAGGGAAAGTTACATAAGGCAGGCAAGGTGACTGACACATCCAGGACACCAGTTAAGTTTTGTTAAGGAAAGAGCTAGAACTATTTCTGGGAGGTCAAGCCTGAGTAGGATACTCAGGCTTGTGTTTAGAGGAGAAACTTTATTAAAAACTGTGTGTTTAGAGGACAAACCTTATTAAAGAGATTATCAAGACTCCAAGAGAAATTTCCCTAGTGACAGAAAAACCCCAGGATGATTCCTGATGGAGATCCTGAGAAAAGAGAAAAATTCAGAACTTCTAAAGCGTATTTTATATTCTAGTACATTAGCAGTGTGCTTCCCTCAGTCTTTTTATCATATTGGTAGGACACAGATAAGTTCCTCTTCACCTGTCACCATCTCTCTTTCCCTCCCGAGGTAAACTTCTGGAGAGATCACTTCATGTCTCCCATCTGTGCTCACTCACTTCTGCAGCGCTCCTCAGACTACTTTGTTTCCTTATCTTTCTGCATTGAGGCTTTAACTGCTAAACTCAGTGGACATAATTCAGTCATTTTTTTCCACTGCAGCTATGATGAGTGATCCATTTTTTTCACTGCAGCTATAACCAGTCTTGAAACTCATTTTTAAAACTCTCTCCTGTCCTGACTTCCTTAGCATCTTTCCATTTTGATTCTACCCACCCTTCTCAAAACAACATTTTACTTCTTTGTGAATCTCTCTTCCTCCATTAAATACTTAAATTTTGCTATTTCTCAAGATTTTATTCTTGTCTTTTGTAGGCTGTCCCTGCACAACTTTATCTAATTCCTTATTTTTAATTTCACACTGACCTCATCTCATCTCTCCCAAGGTCCACTTCACTTGCCTACTGGACAATTTCATCTCTTACCACAGATTAAAAAAAAAATCCCCCCTCATTTTCCTTCCACATCTATCCCTCCTCCTGGATTCTTGGTCTTATTTAATTCAGTTCTCCAAGCCATAACCTAGGAAGTCATGTCAACCCCAGATCCTCTGCCATCTCCTCTTTCCTACCTCCCTTCCACTGCCTTGTTCAAGCTCTCCTAACATCCCAGGTGGATCACCCCGTCATTTCCCTCTTTACCTCTTGCATGTCTTCTAGTTTATTCCCACGTCATCAGCTTTCCTGGAGTGAAGGAAGTCTTTTTCCATATTGTTCTAGATTACAAAATTTCTCCACTAAAAAAATCCTCCAGTGGCTCTATGTCTCCTGAGAGTTAAAAGTTAAGCTCTTCATTTGATTTTCAAGGATTTTCAACCTCAGGGTGCTGTACCACTCAACTTTCATCTCCTACCACTCCCACTTGGCTACTCTGGGCTCCGGTTAGTGCAAATTCCTTGCTTAATCTTGGCCTCCATCTCTTTCCACATACTACTCCATCTGCTCCATGCAGCCCTTACTCAAGCATTGTCTTCTCTGCCAAACTATGATTCATGTTGTTCACCAGTAACTATTTTGTGTCCCTGACACTAGAAGAAGGATGGGAAAGTA
Source organism: Hystrix cristata (assembly GCA_004026905.1). NCBI lineage: Eukaryota > Metazoa > Chordata > Mammalia > Rodentia > Hystricidae > Hystrix > Hystrix cristata. The sequence continues at coordinate 16,750 of PVJO010018279.1, read as the reverse complement.
AGGTGGGTCACTGTGCTTGAAATGACTACACTGAGGCTAATCTGATCTCTCCCCAATGCTGACAATTGACCCTAGATGGTGGTACATTCTATCCAGCCAGTTATTCTTATCTACCCTCAAGTCATCCAAAATGTCTCAGTCTGGTTTGGAGACTCACTGTATTTGACCTTAAGTGCACTCTAATAAGAGGTTTCACAGAGGAAGAAATCAAAACTACTGCCTAAGACAAAATGCAAAATTTCTTTGGGTATCATTGACGCCTCTAATCCCACTTCTCGCTTTGGTTAAAATAACGGTGTCAGCTGTGTGTAGACATGATTTAAGAAATATATCTAAGATATGTCATCACTTTTCCTGGATACAAGCTCCTGCTTTTAAACAAATCGGTTTATTTCAAATGTCTAGTAAAGTTGCCATCTGGACCCTCCTGATGCCCACAAATATGGCACTCTGTGCTATAAAAGCAAGATATAGATAATTGTTTCTGTATTATAGCAATAAAAAATAGTTTCAAGCTGCTAAACAATTTCTAGCTATAGATAGTAATAAAAGAAAAGTTCAAAACATTCTCAGCACCAGAAGTAAACTCAGGGAAGGGTTTGTTGTGATTTAGATCTAAAATGTTCCATGAAAGTCTCATGTGGATGCAAGATCACCTCAGATATGGGTGCTGTCCTCAAAGAAAAACAGGGAAAGTGAACAAAACTTTCTAATTCTTTATGTAGTTGAAAGGCTTTCTGCTTTAGGGTGGGGTAGGGAAATCACATGACCCTTGTGGCCAAATCCGAAATTTTATAAATAAAATTTCATTGGAAAATAGCCACGACTACTAATTTATGGATTGCCTATGATGTTGTGAGTAGTTGCAAAAGAACAGTTGCATAGCCCACAAAGTTCCTTCAAGGAAAAGTTTGCCCACTCCTGCTACAGTGCCAACACATGCCTGTGTTCTGTCTTGGATGAAATGAAGAAGAGCTAGTTCATTTATTTATATGCCTAAAAATGATAAGACCTACTCTGGAATAAAACAAAATTTCCTCATTCTCAAGTTCAAGACAGCCACCCTGCTTTAATCTAACCCTTTCTGTCTCCAGCCCTTTCAGTAGATTTACCCCCCTTCAATGAACATTCTCAAAATCTCTAACAAGATGAGAAGTCCCATATGAGAAACAAGATAAATATTTCTGATGGACCTTTTAGGAGTTTCCACAAAGGGCCAACTCTTAAATTTCATAACTCTATGAGATAGAGTTCTTCTTGCCCTTTTTCCTGGGGCTGTTTCCTGTGTTTAAAACATGAAAGTAGAGAATTGGAGAACCTCCAAAACTTGCTCCAGGTCATACAACAGTCTAACAAGTCGACAGGAACAAAAGAAGAATCCAGAAACTCGTGCTCCTTCCATCATATCTTGCTGCCTGGTCAGTTTATTTATTTATTCACCAAATAAATATTTACTTAGCATATTGAATAAATCTACTATGTCCCAGACACTATGTCAGGCACCGAGGACAACAAAGATCATCAAAAATAATGAATAGTGACTGATACGCAGACAAATAACATTTCAAGTAAGACTGATAGGACCCCCCCTCAGGAACCCCTCAGTCCACAGTCTAATAAAAAATTAAGAGTAATCATTTCCTTGTGAAAGAAAAGTTTCATGATTTTATTTTTCTAAAAAATGCCAGGTGGATTAAACTCTACCCCTACAGTGTATATGTGTACAGAATGTTGATATACTGTCAGAGAAGTTGGCTGACTCATGAAATTTGAGGCAATTTCTCAAAGTAATTCAATTTTTCTTTTATCTAGATTATCTCTGAATTTCTATTAACCATCATACCAGATATAATTCTAGTGTCGTACTGGCAGGAGCTCACCAGACTGTGATTGGTCAAACCCAATCACTATGCTATAATCTCTAACTTGGGTGCCATTGATGTTCAGTATGATCTTGGGTGATCTTTTTTTGTCTAGTATTTAAAAAGTTAGAAATTCAATGCACAATCTTGATAGAGCATCTGAAATTTCCAAAAGCAGCTCTGGCTATTTAAGGGATGGTTTTATTATTTCTTTCCAGTGAATTTTCATAGCTTTATGAAGTCTGTCTTGAAGCCTAAAAGGGATAAAGAAAATGAAAACATTGGCAACTCTAATGTTTTAAATGTAAATCATGACGAAGTCACCAACAGAAGTATCAAATATAGATCTGTCTATACCACAACAAATGAATGATGCTAAGAACTGGTGTGTGGTTTCCCGCAGTCAAATAGGTTTTGTTGATTGTGTCTTGTTTTGTTCCTTTGTTTTTCTTTTTGTTTAAAAAACAAATAGAAGGTTCAATAGTGAAGATGTAAATCTGACCGTCACTGGATCAGCAATCTGCTGAATCTTAATCCTCAAGAGCTGTCTCTTCTTGAAACTCTGTCCAAAAACTGTGGGAAGTCATCTATACATTTCATCATTTTCAAATTAAGCACACTGACCAGCCACCATTGCAGGCAGGCAAAGTAATTGCTTTCCTATCCCCAGAATAAATCATGTGTTCCAGTGAGAAACTGACAAATTAACAATTAATGGCTGAACAAAAGACTAAAGCTACCAGCACATCCTTTCATGTTGCAGAAGTATCTTGTAAAAACAGTCACAATAGTGATGACAAAATCATGCCTGGAGAGAAAGCCAAAAAAGCTATTGGTAAAAGTCTCTTACAAATGGCAATATGGGAAGTCACATAATGTCAGTGGATATAAAATGAAAGAGCATCTGGTGTGCGTGTGTGTGTGTGTGTGTGTGCGTGTGTGTGTGTGTGTGTGTGTGTGACAGCAGTTAGTTCAGCCTAGGTCTGGACAAAGCACTGCAGAATGTCATCTAGCTCCTGACCGAGGCCAACAGGGTAAGGGCGTGGTGCTCAATGACTTTCATGCCAGAAGTGATTGTTTTGAGGAGGTGTGTTGTAAAACTGGAAAACAAGAGTGGGGGGCACAGGGCCAAAGGAATATCAGCCACAAGTGAAGCAAAAAAATATTCCTACACAGTTAAAAGGGCCTGTTCCTTCGAGCCAACCCATATATAGCTTTATTGACAGAGAACAGCCAGCAGTCAAGAGCATGACCATTGGTCCTTATTCCGTGTCTAAAGCACCTGTGGAAATCATGAGCCTGGTCAAATCACAGCAGCTCTGCCCTCTCAACATGCTGCAAGCAGAAATGGGCGACAAAACCTATTCTGCTTTTCCTGCACTTCATATAGTCAAGGAGTATGCTCACATAAATTATGGAGATGAAGATGAGATTGTAAAAATGTTTTGTGTGTGAGTGTCTGATAATGTGAAAATAAAAATCTCTTTCATGATTCCAAGTGGCGACTATCAGCGATGTCTACACAGTGTCTCGGAGAGGCTAAATTTATAATCTCAAGGCTAAAATACCACAATTGTAAATACCGAAGGTGACAACAGAATTTCATAAGGAAGCTGATCAGAGATACAGATGACTCTATCACCTAGTAAGGTTTTTCCCCAAGTTTTTGTTTTCTTTATTCATTACAGAAAGAAGTCAGTATCATACTAGTGGATATGTTTAAAAGTCACATTAAACACTGTACCAGACCATGAAGAAATTCTATCCCAGGCCAGATCAACCAAGTGCATTTTCTTCCAAGCTAAGCCATCCTTCTGGGTACTGAGTGCAACGTGACCACTGACCCAATAAATTTTGAGTGTGGTCTTCAGTAAGAAATCACTCCATAATTTCTATGTGCCAGTGTGATTTCAATATCCAAACCAACCAATAAAACTACCAAATATCTGCCAGTATCCTGAGTGCCTAAACTGTGATTTAGTAGAAGGAAAGGAAACAGCTAAAAAGCAACCCTGGCCTACCACTCAAGCCAAAAGATATACTCTAGCGCCAAAAACAGAATAATCTTCTCCCTCTCTATGATCTGAAACTTTTGTTAATACTAGTTTTGATTTTTAATATCATACATTGTAATATTTTTAAATTGTGCGTATTTTTCAAACCTAAACTTGGTAAATTGCATGGTCCAAATCCTCATGAGTGGTCTAAATTTAAAAACAGAGGCTTCGGGGGTTGGGGATTTAGTTCAGTGGTGAAGTACTTGCCTAGCAAGTGCAAAGCCCTGAGTTCGATTCGCAGCACGACCACTCCCCTCACAAAAAGCAGAGGCCAAGTGTGGTGGCACCTGCCTATAATTCCAGCTACTCAAAAAGCTCAAGTAGGGGAATCCCATGTTCAACTCCAGCCTAGGCAACTTAGGGAGACCCCCATCTCCAGATAAAAAAAGTGGGGAGGTAGCTCAGCACTCCCTTGTTTCCATCTATAGGACTGCAACAAAACAACAATATCATCAACAATGAATTTCTGAATAAACAGGTTAAAACCCCAAAACAATAGGGTTTCTTCCATTGTTCTTGTATGAGTCCTTGTCTTTGTCTTTTTCACTTGCATAGAACTTACTGGTTTGAAATTTCAAGAATTTTTCAACTGTTCCATGAATCTTTAGACCATCCCACTTACACTGAGAGTGGGTGGGGAACTTGAGACCCAAGCAGATGAAACAGCCTCTTCTGTGTTAAAGGATGAAAAAAAGTGTCCAAACTTTGTTCTGGTTACTTTTAATAATGTCATTTCATGCAACATTTTAGCAACAAGAAAATCAGACAAAGCCCCTGAAATTATCCCTAAGTCAGAGAAGGTAGCAAATGTAGATTTTTTTTAAAGTTATTTTAAGGAAAGCATTTAAAAAGTACAATTATCTAACAAGCAAAACTGATAATTATATAATTCCACAGCATTTGGCAGCATGATAACTTTTGTTTAAAAGGAACGGGTAGGATTTGGTAGGATTTATTTTATGCCTTTATGTCTACAACACTTTGCACTTCAGCTCTCTGGAGAACTCTAGTGCAGAACAACAAGGTTATCAACCAAATGTCTTGTACAGATAGACACTATTTATCTTGTCTTTAGGAAGGCGGGAGTTGAAGAGTACAAATGGAAATGGCTGGGAATGAAAATAGTCAAGATACAGTTCAAAGAGTGTTTTCTTTGACAAATGAAAGCAATTGACACATAATCAGTGACAGAAGATTTGGTTCCCAATATAATGGCGCCTCCCACACCTTGAACTTTAAGAAGGTGTCACTTTTGTTCATAGAGACTCATTATAGAGCATCTATAACAGTGCTAGGCTGTGTTGCTAGCTTTACAGGAATTATCTTGTTTATACCATCCTATGTGTGGAAATTGTTATGCACATTTAAAAACAAATCAATTATGTAATCAGATAAAGCCCACGTACCTGATAAGCAACACAGGCAGGATTTGAACCCAGTCTGTCTGACACCAAAAATCCAAAGTGTTTATTTAACTATACCACAGTAGTGCAGGCTATAAAGAAAGAGTAATTTTTGCTTGTAACATAGAGCTCCGAAACTTAGTGATTTAAAATCACAACTACACACAGTTCATGATTTGGTGAATTGATGTTCTCGGCTGGGCTTGGGTGAGCGGTTCCTCCCATGCTGGCTGGGCTCCCTAACACACCTGCAATCAGCTGATAGACCAGCTAGGTGAGGAGTGGTCTGGGAGGGCTTCGGCTGGCAGGCTTGTCTCTGCTCCCGGTAGTCACTAAACTTAGCAGATTAGCTCAGGCCTGGACACATGGTATTTTGGGTAGTGTCCCAAAAGAACAAGCAGAAGCATAGATGACCTTTTGAGATCTTGACTCTGAATTAACATCCTTTCCATCACAGTCAATTTTCCACAGCAAGTCTCAGTTCCAGCCCAGGTTCAAGGGGAAAGATACAGACTTCACTTCCTGAAGTGAGGAAGTGCAAACCATATTGCACGTCGCTCCGCTGATTTCCTTCCCCAAACCCACAGCCTCTCTGTAACCATGAAAAACCAGCAGGAAAATCTGAGTTCAAGGGGATTCTTGCCAAAGTCTTGAAAGTCAAAGAAAGACTGAGGAATTGGTATAGGTCGAAGGAGAAAACTAAGGAGACATGACAACTAAATTCCACCCAGGTTTCTGAATTGGATTCAGAAACAGAAGAAGGACATTGGTAGAGAGATCAGTTAAATCCAAAGTTTATAGTTTTACTAAACAGTTGTGTCCTGGTTTGAACTGTTACACAGTTACCTCTCTTATTCCTGACCTTAAAGAGAATGCTCTCCACATTATCTTATTAAGCATGATGTTTGCAGTAATTACAGTTGATGGCATTTATTTAGATTAAAGAAATTGATTTAGGTTAAAGAAATTCCTATCTATTCTTAGTTTGCCAAGAGCTTTGTATATTGAATGTGTGTTAAATTTTAGTAAATGATTTTTTTCTGTAGCTACTGGAACAATCATATCATTTTCATCTTCTAGTAAGTTAATAATTAACCACATGTCAGTTTACATAATTGATTTCCTAGAATTCAGAAAATTTTGGAGTAACCGAACTGGGTCATAATGTGCAGTATTGTATTTTTTTATTCTTTGTCATATTTGAATATTTTCTTTAGAATATCTGCCGCTCTACTTATCAGTAAGAGTGTTTTGTCATTGACTTTATTCATTCTCCCTTCATAAGATTTTTAGACCAGGGCTATTCTAGCCTGACTAAAATGAAAAGAATATTCCAATTTCTTATATGTATGGAGCAATACATATTTAAGATTAAAATTAGCTGTTTTTCCTAATGTTTCATAAAACTTACCTGTAAAGCCATCTCAGTCTAATATTTTCTTTGCAGAAAGATTTCAAATATTTGATCCAATATATTATATGACTATAAGATTATTCAGATGCTCTATTTCTTCTACAGATGATTTTTATAAAATGTGTTTCTGTAAGAATTTGCCCACTAATCTTTTTTTCTTTATTCCCTTCTACTTTCCTAGAATTTATCCTGCTTTTCTTTCCCTATGATTTAAAGTTAGATGCTTAGTTTATTAATTTAGGGGTTTTCTTCCTAAAATAAGTATTTTAAGGTATACATTTTATTCTAAATACTATTCACAAGTTCTGTTCTATTCTAAGTATTTTCTAATTTCTGTTATGTGTTCCATTTTAACCCAGGAATTGACTTAGAATATATTTTTAAACTTTTTTAAAAATTTAACTGTGATTTTTCCTGGTTATATTTTTGTCATCAGTTTCCAAAAAATACATGTGGACAAAATACAAATCCTTTGAAAATCATTGAGGCTAACTTATGGCTAGCATATGGTCAATTTTATTCCATATTTTGAATGTGAGTGAAAAGAATAAATATGCTCAACTCTTGAATGCAATATTCTGTACATGTCCTTAGATTATTCTTATGGTTTCAAAATTTCTACTTCTTACTGAGTTTTTTTACTGCTCAATTAACTGCTGTGTGTATTTTTTAAAGTGCCTTACCATGAACTAGATGTGCCTAGTTCTTATTTATTTGACAATTTTTACTTTATATATTATGAAGCCACATTATTAGCTGCATATAAGTTTTAATGATTATTTATTTCTAGTGAATTAAACAGTTTATCATTATATGATGACACCTTTTATCTGTAATAGTACTTTTTAAAGTGTTTTTACTGATACTAGTACAACTATTGCACATTCTTTTGGTCAATACATTTGTTTTTTTTCTACCCTGGACCTTAAATTTTTCTATCTGCTTATATTTTAGGTAAGTTTATTATAAAATCAGATAGCTAGAATTTTAAATTTAATTTGGCTTGATAATTTTTTAATGGTAGTTTCACTGTGTCTCCTTTTACATGATTACTTTAATAATTCATGTCTTTCTACTTTTTCATTTTGTGTTTTATTTGTCCCATTTTGAGTCTGGTTTTCCTTTCTTTCTTGTTCTATTTGAATTAACGTCTACTTTTTCCTTTTTTGCATCCATTTTCCCTATACTTGCTTGTAAGTTATATGCTCTCTGTTTATATTTAAAGTTTATACTTTAGTTCTTTCAAGTTATCCTTGTAACTTGAATATGCATGCACATTTTTAACATAGTCTAAATGTAATCAATACTTTACTGTCCTCCTGAACAATATAAGGAACTTAAACTGCTTTAACTCTGATCACATCTTGAGTTATGTTGTTGTCTAGTATTCTAGTTATGGCCTATTTTCTCCATTTAGTCAATATTATTATTGATACGGATGTACTTGTTCACCATTTCTTATTGAGTTATAGATCTTTCTCAAGTATATACTTTAGGATTTCCTTTAACAAATGTCTTTTAGTAATACATTCACATTTTTTCCTGAAGTACCATTGTTATGGTTTTTGTGTCTAGATGTCATAGATGGGGCTTTTTCAGAGGTGACTGACTCTAGAGTGTGTGATGCTGGGATTAGCGGTGTGTGATTACTGAATCAATCCATTGATTGGTTTGGCACCACCATAATCCTGGCAGCCTGGATATAATATAAAGGATAGAAAGAGGCTTGCCTATCCCTTGCTTGCATCTCTTGCTTATCTTGCTGCCTTCTGTCAGCAGCAGGGTGCCATGCCACCCTGCTTTGGGCCCAGCTGATTGTGGGATGAAACCTCCACAAACTGTGAGCCAAATAAACCTTTCCTCCCCTAACTTTGGGTATTGGGTATTTTGTCTCAGCAATGAGAGAAAAGTAACTAAGATAATCATATTTTACCTTCATTCTTAATCATAGTTTCATGGGTAAAATTTTAAGTGGACAGTTATTTTCCCTTAGTATATTGAATTCCTGTGTCGTCTGGCTTCCATTATTACAACTCAAGTCAGTCATTATACTCATTTCTCTTTGTTTATAATAAATTGATTTTCTGAATGAGTTTCATACTTTTTTTTTTATCAGTGTTCAGCAGTTTCACTATGGTATGTCTAGGTGTGAATTTCTTTTTAATTCTGCTGCTTGAGATTCATTGAAATATCTGAAGAAGTGAAAGGAAACTGACATCCAGCCAAAATACCCCTTGCCAAGCCATAAGACCTAAGTCAGGGCCATATCCAACCAAAGAAAATCTTATTTTCCTCATATGATATATACATAATAAGCTCACTCAACCATGAGCACTCGGGGTGCATCTATCTGCTCAGTGCCTTTTGCTAATTTATCTTGCCAACAAGCATGATATCTTAGATTTCCACATAGCTAAAGTGAGCTACCAGTGTTTATCAGTACATACAGGGAGCATACCGATGGTTTGAGTGGAGGGATGCCATTTTACTATTCTGTTTGCCACAGGGAATTCATCTGTAAAACTCAGACTCTTTAGAGATAAAAAAAAAAAATAGGTATTTTTGACTTTCAGTTAGATTTTGCAAAATAATGGGTTTTCTATCCCACTCTCTCCTTTGAAGCCAAAAGTAAGCCTGCAGCTTCAGTTCACTTCCCCAATCTCTTTGCCTTACTTAACTTCAAAAGGAAGAAATGCAGGAAAGAACAGTCTGCATTTATGGATGAAAAATAATAAGAAACAAACTGGTTGAGGATCTAGCCTGGGTAACATAGGAGGGAACAAAGAAGGAGTACATCAAGGATATACATCAGAAGTTCATCATGAATTAGAGGGAAATTTTAAATAAATACTTGTTCATCACATCAACCAAATTGAAGAATCTATTCTCCTTCTAAAGCAAAGGTTTGAGGAAGTTATGATAATACAACAGAAAAAACTGTTCCTCAGACAAAGGTCTAATATCTAGAATATATAAGAACTCAAAAAAATCAGACTCCTCAAATTTAAAGACCCAATCCAAAAATGAGCATCCAAAATAAATAGACACTTTTCAGATGAAGTAGAAATGGCAAATAAATACATGAAAAAATGTTCAACATCACCGATCATTTGAGAAATGCAAAATAAAACCACACTGAGATTCCATCTCACTCCAGAAAGAATAGCTATTATCAAGAAATCAACCAATAACAAGTGCCAGTGGAGCTGTAGGAAAAAGGGAACCTGCTCCATTATTGGTGGGAGTGTGGACTGGTGCAACTCCTGTGGAAATCGGTGTAGAGCAAGAAACTACAACTAGAGGTTCCATTTGACCCAGCTATTCCCTTTCTTGGTATCTTTCCAAAAGAATTAAAAGCATCATCCACAGTGATATATGCACGCTAGTTTATAATAGCTAAATCTTGGAAACAGCCGAAATGCTCAGCAACTGATGAATGGATAAAGAATGGTTTTTTAAACAAAGGAGTACCATTCAGCCATAAAAAAGGATAAACCTGAGACATTTCTAGGTAAATGGATGTAACTTGAGAACATACTCTTAAGCGAAACAAATTGGACACATATGAGTAAATAATCCATTGTTTCTCTGGTGTGAGAATTCAACAGTGTAAATAAGGAACAAAATGTATAACAGATAATTGTGAAATAGGAAGAAAATGTTCGAATGGGAAAGGGAATTAGGGAAGGGGAAGGAGGAAAGAAAGGAAGGGAAAAGGAAAAGAAGAAAAAGAGAAAAGATGGAAAAAAGGAAACAAAATAGTTGTAAATAAGGAGTGGAAGAGGGTTTAAAGGAGGGGAGAGGAAGGAGGAAAAATCAATATATATCATGTACAGGTACAAATTCCCTAAGATGAATGTGATCATTATGTACATCTAAAATGTACCAATCAAATTAATTAATTAAAAAATAGATACAGGTGAGAGATATAGCTCAGTGTGAAGGGCCTGTTTCCATCACCAGTACTCAAAAAAAAAATTAATGTCAAATATCATTGTTATGTGATATGGAAACTATAAGACATAAGACAAAACTAACCTGATCTACTTTAATATTCCTACATAATATTTAAGTATTTAAGTATATTTTATAATGAAGTGTCATGCGGTCCAAGTGTAGAACACACATAGAAAGTATGCAGAGCAGAGCAAAGGTACACATAAGTGACCTTCTTACTGTACGTGATGTAATATCTTATGAGTTGAAAACTAACAATGGAAGAAAAACTTAAAATGAGGAAATATCTCTTACTGCTTTCAGTATGATTTCTTTCTCTTTGATTTTTGTTAACACAAAATTCTCAGCAATACACAGATCAATCAGAGAGAAATGGACAAATAATGGCTGAAAACTAGGACAAATGGGCCTAAGAGACAACTACAGAGCATTTCATTCAACAGTTGCTAGACACACGTTCTCTCCTTTGCTCATGGACCATTATCCACAAGAGATAATGTCAGGTCACGGAACATATATTAACAGATCTGAGAAGTCATAAATGATAAAAAGTAGACTCTTTGATCAAAACGCTATTTATAAAAATGGTGGTAAAGGAAGCTATAGATCTCAGAAAATAAGTGGAAGTGGAAACTAAATATTTTTGTAAAACTAACAGCCATTTTTCCTTTTCTCTCCTCTTTTTCTTTTCCTTTCTTTTCCCCTTCCTTCTTAAAGCTATTGTAAATAAGGAGAGGAGGAGGAGTAGAAGGGAAGGGTGGGGAGGGGGGAACCAAAATATACAATGTACAGGTACAAATTAACTATGATGAATGTGATCATTATGTATAACTACGATGTACCAATACACTTTTTTGGTAAATAAATAAATTT
>PVJO010018278.1:0-37104 GCA_004026905.1 Hystrix cristata | reverse complement strand
TTTTTTTTTTTTTTAATTATATAATGGTTTGATACTCTGACTGCACATTAGAAATTTGGAGTTTTTTAAAAATCGTGTTATTTTTAGGGGCTGGAGATTTAGCTCAGTAGTTAATGTGTTTGCCTTGCAAGCAGAAGGACCTGAGTTCGATCCCCAGCACCAAAAAAAAAAAGAGTGTTATTTTTAAACTGAAGTATAATTCTTACACAAAAAATTCATCACTTAAATTATGCAACTCAGCATTTTTTAATGTATTGACAAAGTTATATACCTCATCACTGATTCTAGAACATTTTCATTATTCCAGAAAGGATCCCCAAACACATTAGCAGTGACTACGCAGTGAGCCCTCCTTCTAGCACCTGGCAACCACTGATATACTGTTCTTTCTGTCCTATGGATTTGTCTGTTTTGAACATTACGTATAAATGGATTCATACATTGTACATAATGTAATCTTTTGTGACTGGTTTGTTTTAGCATGATATTTTCAAGGTTCATCCACGTGGTAGCATATATCAGAACTATATTACCTATAGTATTTAAATAATACTCCATTGCATAGTTATACTTCATTTTGTTTATTCATTCATCAGTTGAGACTGTAGGTTGTTTCTACCATTTGGCTATTATGACTCATTCATGTATACTTTTCTGAGTGAGCGTATGTTTTTCAGTTCTGTTTGGTATATACCTAGGAGTGGAATTGCTTGGTTATATGGTGACTCAGTATTTAAATTTTTAGGAACTCCTTGGAGAACTTTTAAAAATAATACAGACATTTGAGTCCTGTTCTGAGCAGCTCAGATTTTAATATGACCTGGGACTTACTTTTCTTGGAATTTCCTTAGATGGTTGTATTCTGTGTAAGTACAGCACTCTGATTGTGCCACTGGAGCTCTGGTGATTGTATTCTGCAACCAGGGATGTGATCCATTCTTCCAGAGTTGTTCTTTTTTTGGTACTGAGGATTGAACCCGGGGCCTACTCGCTGAGCTACATCCCCAGGTGTTTCTTATTTTTTATCTTGAGAGACAGTGTCTTGCCGAGTTGCCAAATTGGCCATGCTGGGTTTGAATTTGTGATATACTTGTCTCGGCCTCCAGAGGCAAGTATGCACCACCACAATTGGCTCCTTTTAACATTTTGACATGGGTAGAATGCCACATTTATCTAATATTAGTTCTGACAAACCTGAGTTGAGGCTTTTATGGGTAAGCAGTTTTTCTGGGTTTCTCCTAACTAGTTTTACTACATTATTCTGTTGGTTTCTCAGGCCCACTATGCAACCATAGAATTAGAACATGGCAATGAATAATAGCATAATTGTCTAGCAGTTCTTTATTACTAGGGTCTGCAAGGAACCTGGAAAGTTTCAGAGATAGAAATTGAAAGCAAAAAAACAGACTTGTAGCTGGGCATGGTGGTGCACATGTGTAATCCTAGCACTTGAGAGGCTGACGCAAGAGGATTGCAGCAAGTTCGAGGCCAGCCTGGGTCACATAGTGAGTTCAGGCCAGTGTGAACTGCGTAGTGAGATCCTGTCTCAAAAAATACAAACACAAAGAAAAACAAAACAATCAAAAACAAAAACCAACAGAAAAACAAAAACCCAAACCAGATTTGTAGATGTGGCACTGTATATGAATGGGTACAGGTTTTGGAAGTCCAGAAGATGTTACCCTCTTAAGGTGAACAGAATGTGATTTAAGTAGGGCAGGGCAAAAAAATCTAAATTGTGTATTTGTGTTTTGCAAAAATTGTTGCCAGATTTATGAGCAAGTTATTAATATGTTCAGGGAAGTTGATGATTTATAGGATTCTAATTTGATTTGATAATAGTCTCTTTAAAAATTTTATTTATTTAATTTTTTGGGGTGTCAGGGATTGGACTCAGGGCCTTGTGCTTGCTAAGCAAGCACACCATCACTTGAGCTAAATCCCCAACCCCTATTTTTAAATTTTGTTTATTTATTTAGGTGCTGGGGATCGAACTCAGGGCCTTGCGTTTGTTAGGCAAGTGCTCTATCACTGAGCTAAATCCCCAACCCCATTTTTTTGGTTTTTTTGAGACAGGGTCTTACTATGCAGTTCAGGCTGGCCTTGAACTCACTTTGTACCTCAGGCTGGCCTTGAATTCATAGTGATCCTCTTGCCTCAGCCTCCTGAGTGCCAGGTTTACAGGCATTCACCACCGTGGGCATGGTGCTGGGCATGGTGTTTGAAGCCGTAGGTTCAGTTTTCAGTACCCCTCCCCTCAAAGAAAGACAATTTAGAGCCAAGAAAGCAGAATAGGAATGGGACATGAGCCGTGCGTCATAGTGTATGCCTATAATTTCAGCAGTGGGGAGGCTGAAGCAGGAGGATCAGTGCTGCTAGTTTAAGCCAGCCTGAGATGTGTGAAAGCAACTATAGGCAATTAAATACTGCCCCCCCCTTTAACCTTAGGTAATTGGGAGACTTTTTTTTTTTTTTTTTTTTTTTTTTTTTTGGTGGTGCCGGGGATCGAACTCAGGGCCTTGTGCTTGCAAGGCAAGCACTCTAACCACTGAGCTAAATCCCCAGCCCAACCTTAGGTAATTGGGAAGAGAGATGTGACTGTACTAAAGAAAATTTGATGTCCTCTGATGTTCAAGAGTTTGCTGACTCATCTTTTCCGTGGGTAGCTTATGTGCACAGGACAGCCGATAACATTGTGGTTCCCATGTCTTCGAAGTGTGGGTGTAGCGGAGTTGAGCCTTGTCCACGAACTCTTAGAGCCCTGACCCTGGCCTCTGCAGCTGCGGAGAATGAAAGTATCAGCTTGCTCAGCTACTGGCATGTGGAGCACTAGCAGTTGAGCTGCATGGAATCAGGTCTCATAGTTGAGTACTTTGGCACCTCGTTGCTTTATTCTTTCTTGAATTGGGCACATGGGCTTCTTGCTGGCTGTTTGGGACTTCCCAAGTCAGTTGAGCTTCTTAATCTACTAAATAAATTTCCTTTGCAGAAGAAGGTTGAGAAAAATGGGTCTTAGTAGAAAAAACAAAAACATAGGTTAGGAATGAAAAATGATGTAAAGTTGGCTGTGGTGCATGTTCCTATAATCCCAGATGTTTGGAAGACTGAGGCAGGAAGATTGCAAGTTTCAAGTTAGCCTGGGCAATTTAGTGAGACCCTGTTTTAAAAAAGACTGGGATTGTAGCTCAATGGTAGGGTACCTCTGGGTTTGAGCCCCAGTACTGCAAATAAAAACAAAACAATATACTCATAAAGGGAGCACCTGTGGGTGTGTGGAAGGTGAGGGAGCTTGGTGAGATTCTGACCCAGATGAAATCTTATCAGGCATGAGCTATGCAAGTGATGCCAACAGTAGTTATGCGCCTTGTAGAAGAGGAAGCCAAATTGGGGACTATAGAATTTACCATTGTGGTTAAGAGTGCAGGCTGTTGAGCCAGGTGGCCTAGGTTTGAATCTGGTGCTTCACCTGGGTTGAGGCTTTCAGTTAATTAACTGTGGCTACTCTGATAAAGTGTGAGTAATAATATGTTCCTTAGAGTGCTATTGGAAAGATTCATGACTTAGTACTGTGTGCATAAAGCCCTAAAAATGGTGTCTGGCACATACTAAACCATGTGAATTTGCTGTCTTTATTATTATCATTATGGTTTTAAACTTTAGGGAATGAGAACACTTAACAGTTGAAAGACCCATCCTTGACCGTCTTAAGACAGTTCTTGCAAAGTGGTCTCATAATCAAGTGAACACAGCTTTTTAGTCAAGCATTCATTCCTTCTG
This sequence comes from Hystrix cristata, assembly GCA_004026905.1. NCBI lineage: Eukaryota > Metazoa > Chordata > Mammalia > Rodentia > Hystricidae > Hystrix > Hystrix cristata. The sequence goes on along the minus strand of PVJO010018278.1, from coordinate 33,327 downwards.
TCTTTTCTTTTTCTTTTTTTTGAGACAGATTATTATTTTGCAGTCCAAGCTGGTCCCTCACTTGACTGATATTATCCTGCCTCAGCCTTCCAAGTGCTGGTTACAAGTGTGGGCCACCAAGTCCCCCTCAGCAGGCATTCTTAATAGACTTGCTTCCTGAACATCACTTGTATATACTGTTATTTTTTTTGTTTGTTTTGTTTTTAGTGCTTGCTAGGGAAGCACTCTAACCACTGAGCTAAACCCCTAGCCCCGAATATACTATTTTTAATGGTTGCCTTCTAAATCCATTAAGTAGTTCCTGTTGTCTGATTTAATTATATTTTGTTTGAGCCAGGAATGATTGTACATACGTATAATCCTAGCATTCGGGAGGCTGAGGCAGGAGGACTGCCACAAAGTTTAGGCCAGCTTGGGCTATGTAATGAGACCTGTCTCAAAAAAAGGATTGTATTTTGTTTGAAAAAGGCATTCATTTTGCTGTTAAGAAGTTTACTGAGCTGGGCCTGATGGTGCAAACCGTTAATCCCAGCACTCTGGGACACTGAGGCAGGAAGATGGGGGAAATTCAAACCCAGCTGGGGCAATTCAGTGATTTAGCAAGACTCTGTCTCAAACTGAAAAATTAAATCTGGGTGTGGTGGCACAGGCCTGTAATCCTAGCACTCAGGCAGCAGAGGCAGGCTGTAGCAGGAAGATTGTTGTGACTTCTAGGCCAGCCTGGGCTACATAGTGAGACCCTGTATGGGGAAAAAAAAAAAAAAAAAAGAGCTGCAGATGTAGCTCAGTGCATAGGCCCTGGGTTCAGTCCTCAGTACTGCTCTATCGCAAATAAAATTGTGGTGGCAGCAGCTCTTATTTGTGTTAAAAATCTATCACATCGTTAATTTACTTTGAATACAATGAAGTAAAGGGTTTTAAAATTTGGTTGGATAGACTGAAGTAACCTGGTGCTTCCTGCTGCTCAGGAACCTGAGATATGTATGTTTCAGTTGCCCGTGGATTATTTTTAGAATCTCTTGCTCTTGTCTGTTTCTATTCTAAGAATACTCTTGGATTTTTCAGAGTAGTAGAGCTCTTGAGGGTGGAGAGTGATAAGAGGGAGGGAACACAAGTGTAAACTGAATCAGTAAACACAAGTGTAAACTGATTAGGCAAATAGGTCCTTGTTGCCGAAGCAGTTCTGCGTGTGTGTGTGTGTGTGTGTGTGTGTGTGTGTGTGTGTGTGTTACTGGGCTTTGAACCCAGGAGGATGTAGCTCTATGGTAGAGTTTTTGGGTAGTACACACCAGGAACAGGGTTCCACCCCTAGTACCACCAAATTTTATGTAAAATTAAGAAAATTTGCTTATAAGCCAGGTATGGCCACATGCCTGTAGTCCAGTAGTCTGGGAGGCTGAGGCAGGAGGATCGGGAGTTCAAGCTCAGCTGTGCCAATTTAGTGACTAGGAGAGACCCTGTTTGAGAAAAAAATTTTATTTGTTCAATTATATACACCATTAATTTCATGTATTTCTCTGAGGTATTTTAGTCATGTTTTTCCCCCCATGCTTGTTCTGCAAATCTCAGTTCTATCTCTGGCAAGTGTGGGGTTTTTTTGTTTTTGAGTTTTTTTTTTTTTTTTTTTTTTTTTTTTTTTTTTTTTTTTTTTTTTTTTTTTTTTTTTTGGTTGGTTGTTTTTTGAGGCAGATCTCACTATGTAGTTCAGTGTATGAGTTGAACTCACTATGCAGCCCAGGCTGACTTCAAACTCATGGTGGTCCTCCTGTCTCTGCCTCCCGAGTGCTGGGATTACAGGTGTGCACCACCACACCTGGTGCAAGTTTGTTTTTGTTTGTTTTTTCCTGGTTCAGAGGATCGAACCCAGGTGCACTCTTTAGTCTTTTTTATTTTTTGAGATATGGTCATGTTAAATTGTCTGGGTGATACTCAAATTTGAACTTGTCATCCTTGTGCCTCACCCTCCCTCAGTGCTGGGATTACAGGCATGGGCCAGTGTGGTAGCTTTTTTTTTTTTTGAGATAACGATCGGATTATGTTGCTGAGGCTGGCTAGGTACTTCTGGCCTTAAATGATCCTCCTGGATGACCATCCAATAGTTGGGACTGCAGGTGTGCGACCCTCTTGGGCTCTGCAAGTTATTTTGCTGGACATATAGACAGTTGTTTTTGTCTCCTGGAAGGTTTATTGCCTACAGGTGTTTTTTTTTTTGTTAGGTATAGCTTGTCCCCTTTTACGTATAGTCCCTCTGCAGATTGAACCTTGGGTGCTCTACCACTTAGCCATACCTCAGCTGAATAATACAGGTTATTTGTTTGTTTTTTATATAGGTTGTTTCTTGATAGCACATTTTTGTTTGTTTTGTTTTTGTTATTTGTTTGTTTCATTTTTTGAGACAGGTTCTTGCTGTGTAGTTCAGGCTGACCTTGAACTCATTGCATAGCCCAGACTGGCCTCAGTGCCACAGCTGACACATTTGAATTTGGCTATTGCCAGGTAAAATATTGGCTAGATGTAGTATTGCATCCACTTGCAAATAGCAGAGCAGACAGAACTGCACTACTTATAATCGTAAAATGAGTGCTAGTTAAAATTTGTGATGCTCGAGGTTTTGTTTAGAATTACTAAGATCATAGCCATTTAGATTGCTTTATTAAAATTAGTTAAAAAGCTATCAGTACCTGGGGGTGGAGCTGAATTATAGAGTGTGGTAGAATGTGTTGAGCGTTGGATGAGGCTTCGGATTCAATCCCTAGTATATCTCCTCCTAAAAGAGAAATAATAATAAAAAAATTACTAAGGAAATCTAAAACTCTAAAGAGTAATCCCCTGCAATGCAAACTTGTATTCCAGAGAACTTTTATGTTTTGTGTCCTCTTTTCCCCTGAGTTACATGTTTGCCTTTTACCCTGATTTGGAAGTTTTACTTACTATACCTACTTTCTTGCAGATTTTCTATTTTGTACACACATTATTTTGTTTATACTGTGTACGATGACTTCGGTGAGCAATGACCGTTGCCGAGGTGCTCGGGAAAAAACACAGATTTCAGCAACACAGGCAACACAACCACAGAAACAAGTGGTACAGGTAAGTTTTTAATGGAACTTTTGTTAGTCTTGTTTAGAATTAAGGAGATTGAAGCGCATACTTTCATGTGTGTTGCTTTCATAGGAAACCTCAGGATTTTGAACTGTGTATTTAAAAAGTAGATAGTAAATAATAGGAAAGAGGTCATATTGTTGAATCAGGTACATTTACATTTGTTCCATGAGAACAATTTAATCATGAATTCCAGCTACCTGTTAGCGTGTACGACATCTCCTTCCTTTCTTCCTTCCTCCCTGTATCCCTCCCTCCTTTCCTCCTTTGGTGCTAGGGATTGAACCTGGGATTTATTCATGCTAGGCAAGTGATCTACCACCGAACTACACCCCCACCCCCTATATTATTTGCTCAAATGAATTTAGATATTTCAAGTAAATCCCTAAGTACAGTATCTGGTACAAAGTTAACATTATATAACCTATTGACTAGATTGGCAAACCTCGTTGCAGAGGTTGTATGCAAATGAGTGAGTAAGCCTTGTCTGGTCCATCCTAATTTCAGATTGATGCTTTGACTATACTACATTGATGGTTAAATACAAGTCTTTTTTTGTTTTTTTTTGCTTTTGTTTTGTGGTAGTGGGGATCAAACCCAGGGTTACATGCCAGGTGCTTGCTCTACCACTGAGCTACATCCCTGCCCCTTACAAGCACTTCATTTTTGGTTCTGGAGATTGAACCCAAGGCTTTGCTACTAAGCTACACTCCCCAATCCCTTTTTAAAACTTTTTTTCTTTTCTTTTCTTTTTTTTTAAATTTTTTTGGTGCCGGGAATTGAACTCAGGGCTTTGCACTTGCTAGGCAAGCATTCTAACCACTGAGCTAAATCCCCAGCCTTTTTTTTACTTTTTGTTTCTTTTTTTTTAACTTTTTATTTCAAAATAAGGTTTCACTAAGTTGCTAAATTGCTCAGGCTGGGCTTCAGTTTGTGATCCTTCTGCCATAGCCTCGAGAGTGCTGGATTATAGGTAGATGCACCATGCCCAGCTGTAAGTGCTTTTTTTTTTTTTTTTTTTTTTTTTTTTTTTTTTTTTTTTTTTTTTTTTTTTTTTTTTGGTAAGTACTTTTTACAAGCATCTCTAACAAAGTGTTATATTTTGATTAAAGGGTATAGTGTGTAGATTGCTTAATTGTCACATTAAATCCAAAGTAAGGTTAGCTGGTATTTTGCTAGTATTAACATTTTTGCTAGTGTTTTGCTAGTATTCTAACAGACATTTCTGCTATCAGTGATTGCTCCTAAATGCTCTCATTTTGATAGGTATTTATTCACAAACTGATAAAGAAAAAATTTGGACTTTTGGGGCTAGATTACCCCTTTTTAAATGAGTATTTATGAATGATCTGTTATCAAAGACGAAAGATTCAGCTGGGCAGGAGGTAGCGAGGGAAGAAAAAGAGAAACTTTATCTGTTACTATGAAGCACAGGACATACTGTTACAAGAAGGAAAATCATGGGTCCCATACCCTTTCCCTGCTTCTTTTGTGCCTCTTGACTGCTTATATCTTTGAGTTCTTAATAAAACATAGTATTGACAAAAATTTCAATATTTAAATTAACAATCTGATGCATTATATTGGCTTACTCATCAGACCTTTAAATGGTTCCCATAATTTCTTCAGAAGTGACAAAAACAAGTATGAATTTATTTGCCCTACAACGTCTCTCTTTTTTTTTTTGTGCTGGAGATTGAACTCAGGGCCTTGTGCTTGCTAGGCAAGCGCTCTACCACTGAGCTAAATCGCCAGCCCAACTTCTCTTTAAAATACCATATTTTCTTTTTTGTTGAGCATGATGGTGCATTCCTATAATCCCAGTACTCAGGAGGCTGAGGCAGAAGGATCACCACAAGTTTGAGGCCCTTCTGGGCTACATAGTGAGTTCAAGACCAGTCTGAATTATGTAATAAGACCCTATCATAAAAAAAAAAAAAAACAAAAAAAAAACCAAGAAAAAAGAAAGAAGTATTAAAATTAGGAGTAATCAGAAGTACAGTCCTGCTAATCATAAAAAAAAAAACCCCAAACCTGGATGATCCTGGTAGCGCATTCCTGTAATCCCAGCACGTGGGAGGCTGAGGCAGGAGGATGGCCACCAGTTCAAGGTCATCCTGAACTCCATAGTGAGTTCAAGACAAGCCTGGAGTACATAGTTGAGACCCTGTCTCAAAAAACGCAAAAAAATAAATACTCATTACATTCTTTTGTTTACTGAATCAGTAAAAATGCAAAGTGTGAGCTTTTGAAGAAGAGGCAAATGAAATGTTGGGAACGTAGACTATCCCCTTCCTTCCCTCCCAAGAAAAGTCTTTCACCTGGTTTCCAAAGAATCAGTTTCCAGATTGGAGGAGGGCTAGCATTCTCCATCTCCCAAAGAGTTTTCGCTAATACCGTACTGTAGTTTTTCCCTCCTGGGTCCTTTGGGAGATGGTTCTATTGAACATCTTTGGTAAGGCTTGTTAGAACCTTGTGTGTGTATGCGTGTGCGTGTGCATGTGTGTGTTGAGACAGGTTTTTGCTAGTCCAGGCTGGCCTTGAGCTCACTGTGTAGCCCAGGTTGACCTCAAATGTGCAGTGATCCTCCTGCCTCAGTGCTGGCAGTATAGGAGTGAACCACAATACCTGGTTTGTTGTTTTTGAGATAGGGTCTTGCTGTGTTGCTCAAGGTAGCACTGAACTCTTGGGCTCAAACTAGCCTTCTACTCTAACATCCTGAGTAGTTGGAACTACAGAGTATACCACTATGTCTGGCTGATCATCAGGTTTTTAATATTATTTTTTATAAAAGTATTTTGAGAATTTTTCAAAAGAGCAATATTATGCATTGGAGAACTCTTTCATGTTGAATCTGGGATGTAGCTCAGTGATGGGGCAGTTGCATAGCATGCATGAGGTCCTGGATTAAATTCCCAGCACCATTAAAAAAAAAAAGAAAAATTATTTTTTCATTAATCCAATTCCATTTTGGGAAGTATTTTCTAAGGAAATAGTTTTAAGTTGGGAACAAAATGGCTTTATCAGGTTAGATGTTGATGCCTGCCTTTTTTAATTTTAATTTTTAATTTTATTTATTTTTAATTTATTTTTATTTTTATTTTTTTGGTGCTGGGGATCGAACTCAGGGCCTTCTGCTTGCAGTATTTTTTATTTTTTTGAGACAGTGTCTCACTTAGTAGTTCAGCTGGCACACTGTGTAACCCAGGCTGGTCTTGAGCTCTCAGTGATCCTCCTGCCTCAGCCTCCTGAGTTCTGGGATTTATTGGCATGTCCTACCACACCTGGCCTGATGTGTCCTTCTAAATGTGTGGTGATAGAGGTGTTTTGAGATGACTATCCAAGTTGCTTGCTGATAGAGTCTGTCCATCCATGTTCTCCACATCCATCTATCCCCTACATGCTGTATTGAGAATTGAATTCCAGGGCCATGTCCATGTTATGCAAGAGCTCTACCATTGAGGTACATTCCCAGCCTTTCTTTTTTAAATTTTTACACAGGGTCTCATGAAGTTGCCCAGGCTGGTAGGCTGGTCTCGACCCTGGGATCCTCCTGCTGTAACTGCCCAGGTAGCTGGGATTACAGGTGCACATCACCTTGTCTGGCTGAAATAGCTCTTTCAAATCTGTACTACCTGGGTTTAGGTCTTGGGCCTACCAGTTTACTAATTATACAAGTTACTTAACTCTCTTAGAATCTTAGCTTCTGCAATAAAATTTCTAGGCTCTTTAAAATTTTGAGAACAGTCCAAATGATTTCTGAATCTCTTTTTCCCTTAGATGTTAATATTTCTACCACATTTACTTTGTTTTTTTTCCTCCATTGTTTCTACAGTTTTCTCCAAACTTTTTTTTTTTGGTAGTACTGGGGATTGAACCTAGAGTCTTACGCATGCTAGACAAATATTCTACCACTGAGCTATACTGTTAGCCCTCCCTGAACCTTTTGATAATAAATTACAACCATGATGCTTCTTTACCGCTGTGTACTTCAGCGTATATTAAAAGAAAAAGGTCACTTTTTTTTTTTTTTGTGCTAGGGCTCGAACTCAGGGCCTTGTGCTTGCAAGGCAGGCACTCTAATCAGTGAGCTAAATCCCCAGCAGTTCTTTTACATATGATCACAGTACAATTTTTTTTTTAATCACAGTACAATTATTCCAAAATCAGAAAGTCAAGTCTCTACCTTGACATAAAAGAACAGTTCACTTATGTTTATCCAAATTGACTCAATAATGTTCTTTTTAGCTTAAATCCTTTTTTGGGGGAGAGGTTTGAGACAGGGTCTCTCTATGTAGTTCAAGCTGGCCTTGAACTCCCTGTGTAGCCCAGGCTGTTCAAACACAAACAGTCTGCTCCTTCAGCCTCTTTGAGTGCTGGGATTATAGGTATGTGTCACTATCCCTGGCTTTAGGTAAATCCTTGGTCACGCATTACATTTAGATGTCACTTTTCTTCATTCTCCTTCTGTTGTTTGGTGCTGGGAATTTTTGATATTTTTTTGTTTTGTTTTGAGTGCTGGAGATTGAACTCAGGGCCTGTGCTTGCTAAGCAAGCACTCTACCACTTGAGCTAAATCCCCAACCCCTGATGCTGGGAATTGAACCCCCTCACTAGTGCATGCTAAGCATACACTCTGAACATAGCTGCAACCCTTCGCCATAATTGTCTTTTATTGGGGAGAGGTTCTGAGGCTCGAACTCGGGATCTTGTGTTTGCTAGGCAAGTCCTCTACCACTCGAGCTAAATCCCCACCCACCATAATCTTTTAATGTGGAGCTATTCCTTAGCAGTTTCATGACATTTGTCATGTTTGAAGAATACAGACCAGTTATTTTGTGCCATGTGTTCCAGTTTGGATTTATCTGATATTTTCTCATGATTGGAGTTAATTATTCATTTTTGATAGAAATATCATAGAAGTGCTGTGTGGGTAGGTGGGTGGGGGGAGTATTGGGGATTAAACACAGGGCCTTTCCACTGAGCTACATCTCCATCCCTTTTATTTTTTAATTTTTTATTTTGAGAGAGTCTTGCTAAGTCACTGAATTTGTTTCATATTCTAGGCAAGTGCTCTATGAGTGAGCTAAATCCCCAAGCCCCTATTTTGTATTCTAATGATCAGTTTTATCACTGGGTCAAAGTAGTATTTCTCTAGTATCTTGGGGACATACAAATTTTTTGGGGGAGCTGAGGATCAAACTCGGGGCCTAGTGCTTGTTAAACAAGCGCCTTACCACTTGAGCTAAATCCTCAGCTCCACAAATTCTTTTTTAAAAATATAAAATGGCATATGTATTTACTTTGCAGGATGATTATAAGAATTAGAAATTGTACATGATTATGATCAGGAGGTGGTAACCTTTATTCTTATTGTGTATCCCATGTAAATTATGAGGTGATTTGAAAATTAGCATTTGAAAATTAGGATTCAAAATGTTATTGAAAAATGCAAAAAAAAAAAAAAAAAGAAAAGAAAAATGCATTGTTTTGTTCAAATGAGAAAAGACCCAAAATTAGAGCAAAATTATTGAACATTAAAGAGAAAAGGCAAGTAGATAGTGTTAATATTTATTTTTGGTCATGGGCACAAGAATGGTTTAAAAAGTGATCCTACTGTGTTATATTTTCCAAATTTTCTGGGTGACACATCCAATAAAAATGAAAAAAAACATTTGGCTCAGCAGAAAAGCTATCAGCACGCTTTTTATTGTGAAAACAGGTTAGCTTTTTTATAAGTCATGTGAATGGGTGAGTAGTCTTGGGAAAGACAGTTAAATTGATTTTCTTGGCCAGACTTTCTTTGAGTTTGAGAGTTGGCCTGGTGGATATCAGTAATGGGGTGGGTACACTAACTTTGTTCAATTTAGAATTACCAGTTGACCCTGCTTTTTCCTCTTTTTTTCCCCAAGCTGTACAGACCTCTTGATACTTCTAGAGCTCAGCCTGGTAACTTCCCTATTATACTCTTAATTCATGTTTGGTGTTTTGTATATCCAATATTTATTGAATTGTTTACTGAATACATAACTTTCTTCTCTACTTAGGTATATAGGGTATTGTACAAAGGTAAAATAATTCAATGTTCTGATTAAAATTTAGTATTAATATGCTAGTGCTAGTGTTGGAATATTGCGCTTCTTTACAGCTGTTAAATGTTATCAGCTGTGGTTTTAGAGGTTTAGTCTCTACCCAGTTATGAATAAAATGTGGTATCACTGAAGAGAAATGCAAAGAATATGAGTCACAATAATACATAAGCTGAAAAAACTAGGTTTTTGAATAAATCAGTAATTAGTGTTTACATATGGCAGTGAATAGTAACTTTGTAGTTAGAAATGTAGTTAGAAATGTATGGATGAAACAATATCGAAATGAAAATATAGAAACATGTAGGGGTTAGGAGTGTAGCTTAGCGGCAGAGCTTGTGCTTGGATGCATAAAGCTGTTAATAATTATTCATCTTAAAACCAGTGAGGTTCTGTTGGTTCAAGTGCTTTTTTGTTAACATTTTATAGGATATCTTAATAAGGTCAGGGAAGGGTTTTTTTGGGGATTTTTGAGACAGGGTCTCGCTACATAGTTCAGGCTGGCCTTGAGCTCGCTGTGTAGCCCAGGCTGACTTTGAACTCTTGGCAATCCTCCTGTCTCAGCTTCCTGTGTACTGGGATTACAGGCATGTGCCACCACGTCTGGCAGGGAAAGTTTGTTTTTTATTAATTGTATACATTTACAAAGCACAGGCAATTCTCGGGCAGTTAGGAAGTTTAAATTTCGATGTGTGTGGTTGGGGGTGTCACTCAGTGTTGGAGTACTTGCATGGCAAGTGCAAGGTTGTGAGTCTGATCTCCAGCACTGCAAAACCAATAATAAGGGCTGGGGATTTAGCTGAATGGTTAGAGTGCTTGCCTTGCAAGCATAACACCCTGAGTTCGATCCCTGGTCCCCCAAAAAACCAAAAAAATCGCCCCAAAACAAAACAGAAAACCCCAATAATAGTCACTGCTTTTAGCACCAACTTTTCTTGCTGTTCTTGGGGAAAGAACCCTTGTGAGTTTTAAATAATTTTTGAGAAAGATTTCAGCCAGAATCCTTAGCCTTTGTCTTTTCTTTTTTTGCTGTACCAGATCTTGAACCCAAGGGCTTGGGGTGTGCATTCAGGTGCTTTACCTCTGAACTTCATCCTCAGCCTTACTTTGATCTGTCTTACACTATCCTGAATCAGGCACATTTTTGAAGTAATACGCATCATGTAGTGAGTGAGTGGTTTTCTACAACTGGTTCATGATTTCATTTTCTCAGATTTTTTTTCTTTTTGATTGTTTAAACCCCGCCACCTTTATTTTTGGTCTTCCTTCAGGTCTTCTTTTCCCATCTGCTCAAATATCCCCCTCCATCATTTTATTATGGAAATAATTTAACATAAAAGTTATGAGTTGTACATGGAACACTCATACAATAACCTTTTTCTCTTTTTGATATATCACATCTCTTTAGCCAGCCATCATTCTCCTGGCTTATTTAGTTTTTTTTCTTTTTTTTAAATTTTCTATCTTATTTTATTTAGACATTAATATACGATCTCCCTTCATTACCTAGTGTGTAATATTTGTTTACAACTTTTTTGTTTTTTCCTTTTTTTTTTTTTTTTTTTTTTTTTTTTTTTTTTTTTTTTTTTTTTTTTTTTTTTTTTTTTTTTTTTTGGTGCTGAAAATTGAACCCAAGGTCAAGGTCTTGCCCGTGCTAGGCAAGTGCTGTAATAATGAGGTGCACTCTTAGACTGTTTTCTTTGCACAAATATTTTGCCTGCTTTAGAATTCTGGTAATTTTCTTTATGTACTACTGACTGTCTTCACCTTGTCATTCTCTTGCCCCAACTCTCACTTCCACCTTTCTTTTTTGGGGGGTGAGGGGTACTGGCGACTAAACCTAGTGCCTTCACACTGAACTATATCACTAGCCCTTTTGATTTTTGAGGCAGGGTTTCACTAAGTTACTAAATTGCCCAGGCTGGCCTTAAACTTGCCATCCTCTTGTTTTAGCCCTCTAGAGTGCTGGGATTACAAGCCTGTGCCACTATACTTAGTTTAATTTACATCTTTCTGTGTACCTCTTTTCACTTGAGACTTGCACAGGTTTTCCAGATCTTTAATGTGGCTTGTGTTCTCTTAGTGTCCCAGTTCTTGCATATGTGTGGTCACTTCTTTGTATCTCAGTTACTGAATGACAGAAAGAAACATCTCCCTTTGCCTCCTTTCCTTCTTGTGGCTGCATCATTAGCTTGGACACTGCCATTGCAGCATTCTTAGACTTAGAATAGCTTTTTCCCTGTCTGCAAGGCAGCATGATATATGTTGGACATTATGTATTTACTAGAGACCTGTACCACTGAAAAGCCAGTGTAAGCTTGAGCAAAATACATTAGAGGGACAGTATAGAATTAGAACTGGATCCTTTCTAAACAGTAAAATAGTAGCTGTCTTTTTTTTACCTTTTTTTGGCAGGAGAGATGTTAGGAACTGAACCCAGGGCTTTCCAGTGAGCTACATTCCTAACCCTTTTATTTTTTTAGTTTTAAAGACAGGTCTCAGCTGGGTGTGGTAGAGCCCAGCTGTAATCCCAATGCTTGGGAGTCTGAGACAGGAGGATCACAGTGAGTTCAAGACCAGCCCAGCCTATGTAGTGAATTCAAGGCCAGCCTGAACTACACGGCAAGACCCTGTCTCAAAAATTTAAAAAAAAAAAAAACAACGAAAAACAAAACTGGTCTTACTACGTTGTACAGACTGGACTTAAACTTGCAGTCCTCTTCCTCAGCCTCCCAGAATGCTGGGTTACAGGGGTGTGCCACCACATCTTGCTCATAATTTTTTAAAATGGTAAATTTTAGGTTTTATAGAATGATAGTGCTTCATAGATGGTTGTTTACCAGTTACCTGTTGGCCACATCCATGTGACTTTTTTTTTTAACCAAGAACATGCATTGGTACATTGTATACATAATGATCCCATTTATCATGTTTTTTTTTTGTTTTTTTTTTTTTAGGTACTGGGAATTGAACTCGGGGCCTTGTGCTTGCAAAGCAAGCACTCTAACCACTGAGCTAAATCCCCAACTTTATCATGGTTATTTTGTACCTATACATGATGTATTCCATGTGACTCTTGTAACATGTTATTCTCAGGATTGCATGCTGATTGGAAGGGTACTCTTGATTTCTGAAGTTCTGAGAATTTTATCATCCACGTGTATCCCTAATTGCTATTGCTAGTCTTTGCACACTGTTTACTTATTTGTTGTTTGTTCCTTTGGTTGGTTTTTGAGACAGGGTCTCACTATGTAGTTCAGGCTGGCCTTGGACTCACTATGTTGCCCTGGCTGGCCTTTAACTCCAAGCAACCCTCCTGCCTCAGCCTCCCCAGTGCTGGAATTACATGTGTGCACCACCACAACTGCCTCAGTTTATCAGTTTTTAAGATAATTGATTACTCATCATCCTTCAAAGGTGAATAATTAGTATTTTAAAAAATATGATAAATTTAGTGATTTAAACATTTGCTAGGCTTTATAGTTAACTGTTTTGAAGTTTGAGTTAGCCCATCTTGCCAGAGCAAGTTGTTGCAAGTTGGCTCTTGAGTGCTTTTGAACATGGTCTTAGTAATCACTGACAATGTCTTTATAAATTGTAAAGAGAAAATATTCCAGACTTATCTTGTATATTTTCTACTTTTACCTGGAGTCAGCCATGGCTGTAAAGTCTCCTGGTTTTATTAGGAAATGATACTTAGTGATTTTAATCTGGTAACTGAGAATATTTATTGTTATTGATTTGGTCATTGAAATCTTAGCTCTTAAATGGACAGGGTTATGAAAAAATTTTTTGAAGTAAATTATCTCATGAATCAATGCTGATAGTTTTAAGCTGCTTTTTTATTAGATCTTTATCACTTTTCCACATTGAGAATCCTGGTTTTCTAAGAACTGGGAGATGGTAGAATTAGAATATCCCCACACATTACTCAGTTTATCCTGCTTTATATATGTAACATTCTAAGAAAGCAGTGCTAATACTACCAGTGTGTGTTCTCCACATTTACCCCGATCTCTGCCTTTTCTCCAGTATTGTTTCGATTTGCACGGAAATGGTACTAGGGCCTTCATTCCAGAGGCCCCCATAGGTGTCGGCTACTTTTTTGGAGAGGGTTGCTAGAGATCGAACTCAGGGCCTTGCTCTTGCTAGGCAAACACTCTATCTCTGAGCTAAACTCCCAACCCCTACTTTTTGTAAAATATCCTGGTTAGTGGCATCAGGATATGAAACAGTAGGTATAAATGTCTGGATTATCACTGCTGGAGCAACTAGTGGGCATCAGTATTTTTTCCTGTAAGAATTTTACGAATTTACTTATCTTTATTTTTATTTTTTTGTGGTTCTGAGGATTGAACCCAGGGCCTTGAGTGATGCACCCACCACTGAGCTATACTCCCAGCCCCCTTAGTTTAAAAATTTTAATTTTATTCCAACTCTGATTCACATGGGTTGAAGTCAGTTGATAGAACAAATGTCTAATCAAATAGTTTCTGTATGTTTTGAGGAAACTGCATGGTTCAGTTGATCTGATTTTTTTCACAGGAACAAGATCACACTGCACATCAGCCAAGAGGTACTCTTTGTCTGCAGTCCTTTTACAAAACCAGATTTCCTAGTCAGAATCCCCCTCCCCACTTCAGTACCAGGGATTGAACCCAGGACCTTGGTGCTGAGCTGCATCTCCATCTCTTTGTACTTTTATTTTTGATGCAAAGTCTCATTAAGTTGTCCAGGCTGGGCTTTGACTTTTTCTACTGCCTCATCTGTCAGTGTGCTGTGACTATAGGGGTGTGCCACCATGCCTGGCTTCTCACAGCATTACTTTTACAATTTGCTGCCTTGTCATGTTTTTTTGTATGTGGGAACCATTGTCAGTTGTGATTCTCAACATTACACAGCCATTGTTTTTGGTTAGAAAAGTACTCTGCCAAGAGCCTCAGACCTTTAAAAAGATTTTTAGTTTCAGATAGATTTTTGCCGAGTGGCTTGGGTGGGGTTCTGCACTCATCCTGCCCCAGGCTCATGTGGTTATTTTCTTTCTGCATAGGATATTGCCCTTGACAAGTTTTTTCTTTTTTTTTTTTGGTGCTGGGGGTTGAACTCAGGGCCTTGCACTTGCTAGGCAAGTACTCTAACCGCTGAGCTAAATCCCCAGCTCCGTAAGATTTTGATAATCTGATTTCTTTATGTTAGATGTCCTTTGCCATTTTTTGCCTACATGCCTAATGGATGCTTGCTTTGTAGAGTCAATTTCTTTTTCTTTTGGTGCTGAGGGTTGAACTGAGGGCCTTGTACTTGCTAGGCAGAGCTAAATCCCCAACCCCTAGAGTCCATTTCTTTAAAAAAAAAAAAAAAAGTCTTAGGGTGGGTTGTTATGGGCTCATATTCTCAAGTACAGTGTGTTTTCTTGCACATATTTAAACATTTTGTTTTTGAGATTTTTTCCTCAATTTTACTTTTAACTATTTATATGTTCTCTTTTGCATTTTTTTCCTCAGAAATTTGAATTACCCATTGTTTGAAGTTGGATTATCTTTTGCCTATTTTAACTATTTGACTCTTCTGTTTCTTTTCTCTGATTCTTCTCTCTCTCTCTCTCTCTCTCTCTCTCTCTCTCTCTCTCTCTTTCTCTCTATCTCTGTCTCTCCCTCCTGTCATGAAGATTAAACCCAGGGCTTTTGCACTGGCCTAATCCCTCACCCTTTAAAAAGTTTTTTTTTTCTTTTGAGACAGGGCTAGGTTCAAAATTGTGGTTCTCCTGCCTCAGCTTCCCTGAGTGCTGGGATTATAGGCATGTGCTACCATGTCTAATACTTTCTTTTTCTTTATGTTAATTTCATCTTTGCTTTAAAATTTACCCCACTTGCTGTGTGCTCAGAGGTTTGCACCCGTAGTCTCAATTCAGGAAGAATTCCTTAAGCCCAGGAGTTCCAGACTAGACTGGGCAACATAGCAAGTCCTCATCGAAAAACAAAATTTCCCTCGTTTTCACCCTGTATTTTTCTTGGAACGTGAACTATTAAAAATTCAGTTTTAGGGCTGGGATTTAGCTCAGTGGTTAGAATGCTTGCCTTGTAAGCACAAGGCCCTGAGTTTAATCCCCAGCACCAAAAAAAAAAATTCAGTTTTGTATTCTTCCTAGTATAGTCCTCATTTTCAGCTCTGATAGGACTGTATTTTTTCTAATTACTTTATAAATTCTATAACTTCAAATCAGAATTAGAAAAATGTAGATAAAAATTATTCTATCAGATGTCATTTGGTTGATTCCTTGACCAAAGACTTCTTTTTCTTAGTGTGTCTTGTAGATCAATTTGAAATAGAAGGTAGCAGTTTTGCTTTGTTCTCCTGCGTGTTTTTCTGGCATGTTTTCATTAGGGATGAATTATTAATCTTCTTTTCTCTTTTTTGAGACAGGAACTCACTATGCAGTTCAGGCTGGCCTTGAACTCACCATGTATCCCTAGGCTGGCCTTGAACTTGCAGTTATCCTCCTGCTTCAGCCTCCTGAGCGCTGGGATTACAGGCATGTGCCACCATGCCTGGCTACTCCTTACTCTTTTTGTCTTACATTAACTTTGTATAGGATTTGACTTTTTTTTTTCTTTTGTCCATTTTTATAAGTTTTCTTGGACGTAGAGTAGACAGGCTTGGTTTCTGAGATTTCCTGGCTCTTTTCCTTTTGTATTCTTTTTCCTTTGAAGGCCTCCTGCCTCAGCCTGCCTGAGTGCTGGGATTACAGGCATATGCCACCATGCCAGCCTTTTTGTTTTCTTTCTTTCTGTATTTGTTGCTCAATTTTGATTCTACTCCAAGGCTTTCTTCACTGTGGGAACTCTGGTTAGGTTTTTGAAGAATTTATGGTGTTAGACTGTCTTGGGCTCTTTAAATCTTTCTGCAGTCACGACAGTTAGCTTGCTGTTGTAGTGGGCAGAACCCTACAAGTTCAGCTGTTATTCTCAAATTGGCCCTTATTTTGCAAGTACTGTCTATTTCTTGGCTTTTAGAGGTTTTCCTGTGCAGTAGGCACAATGAGAGTGCATTTAAGGCCCTTCTATGTACTGAGAAGTGCTGAGATAAAATTGTCAGTGTGGACGCTGAGTTTCTATAGAAACATCATTCTGGGTGTAATGTAGCACCCTTACAGCAGTTAAACTGAGGTCACAGTAGGCGTAGACTGGAATGACAGAATTGGCCATTAAATTGTCCAGAACAGGCCACAAATGCTGAAATTTGTCTAACTATCCACCCACATAGACTGGAAAGACTTTATGAAAAGTGTAATACAGTGCAAAAAGTGCTAACATCCTTCCCCTTACTTCGTGAAATTGAACTTAGTGCAGTGTATATTAAAATCCAGAAAGAAAAGATTCTTACTTGTTATTATTGTGTGTGGCTTTTTTCCTTCAAAATGATTCAGTGAGCTGTTTAATAAAAGTTCCAGACACATTAGTGTTAGTACTTAATGAAGACTTAGTTAAGGAGAGTAATTTAAAGAACAAGCTGTTTTAATTAATTACTTTTCTTTTTTGTTGTACTGTGGATTGAACCCAGGACCTTCACAATGAGCTATATCCTCTACCCCTTCTTTTTATTTTTAAATCCCTAAGTAGACTAGCGGGCCTCCAATATATGATCCACTTTGCTTCAGGCTCCCAGAGTGCTGGGATTACAGGTGTGCACCATCATGCCTGGCTAAAAAAATGAACTATTTTAAATTATTTTATTTTATTTTTATTTTTTGGGTGCTGTTTGAACTTGGGGCCTTATGCTTGGTAGGCAAGCATTCTACCACTGAACTAAATCCCCAACTCCCAGTAATTTTAGATTTACTAGAAGATTGTACAGAGATTGGACAGGGAGTTTGTGTATATCCCTCACCTAATTTCCCTTTTGTCATAATCATGGTATCTTTGTCAA
Organism: Hystrix cristata; assembly: GCA_004026905.1. Lineage (NCBI taxonomy): Eukaryota > Metazoa > Chordata > Mammalia > Rodentia > Hystricidae > Hystrix > Hystrix cristata. The sequence goes on along the minus strand of PVJO010018278.1, from coordinate 16,213 downwards.
AACTAAGAGACCAAATAGGTATATTACTATTAAGTCATTGCATGAAAGAGTAATAACAGTTTTTTTTTTTTTTGAGTTTTTTAATTTTTATTTTTACCAAGAACATGTATTGGTACATTGTATACATAATGATCATAATCAACATGGTTATTTTGTACCTGTACATGATACATCTTGGTAACAGTTCAGTAATTTTAAATTAAAAGTTTTGAGATAGGGGCCTGGGGATTTGGCTCAGTGGTTAAAGTGCTTGCCTTGCAAGCACAAGGACCCGAGTTCGATCCCCAGCACCAAAAAAAAGAAAGAAAAAAAAAAAAAAAAAGTTTTGAGATAGGGTGTCACTCTGTAGTCCAGGCCTAACCCAGGCTGGCCTACCATTCTCAATTCTCCTGCCTCTCCTCCTGAGTGCTGAGATTATAGGTGTGTAACACTGTGCCCAAGTAGTAATTTGATTTACAAAAGCAAAGAAGATTCTGAGTAAAAAAAGTAACTGGAAGAGTATTTTCTGTAGTGGTGACTAATTTTAGTGTTTAGAATTTTTTTTAATTAAAAATTTCTGAAAATGTTTACCAAAAGTAATAATTAAAAAAATATTTTGCATTCAGCTAAGTACAGCCCTTTCTTGTCAGAACTGATCAGGATACCTTTATAGACAGGACTGTAGAGTTTTTTGATACCAGGGCTAGTTGTAAGCCTGGGTCTGGACAATTGTTTCCATGACTCCTGCTTTATTTTTTCTCATGATACTATGGTATTATGCAAATGCTGTACCAAACGAGTTACTTTTCAGCTTTTTTGTGGGGGTAAGTTTTGTGACAGTGTCTCCATAAGTTGCCCAGGCTGACTTCAAATTTGTGCTTCTCCTGTCTTAGCCTCCCAAGTAGCTGGGATTACAGGAGTGTGCCACCATGCTTAGCCCCTATTGATTTTTTTTCTGCTTTATTTTATGCTGGTTTCCCCCACTGTCTCTCCAGGGAAAGAAAATCCAAATAAACTGCATGACCAATGAAGATGAAAAAGAACTTTTGGTTATTTGGCCAAAGGACAGAGTCCTTTCTGCTGTTTAACGTCATACTTATTTATCTCATGGAACAGGTTGTATGCAGCTGAGAGCCCTAATTCAGGATCCTTTTTTTTTTTTAAATTAATCACTATTTCTATTACTATAGTGCTTGAGTGCTTCATATACTTGACCCAGAATTTAGTATCTAACATATATTCATTGCTCCAATCTTTACCAATTATATGTGCTTTCCAGGCCACAGCTGAACAGATGCGTCTTGCTCAAGTGATCTTTGATAAGAATGATTCCGATTTTGAAGCTAAAGTTAAACAGGTATGTTTCTGGCAATGGATACTGTCATTTTTTATTGTATTTTTATTGTGATTAACAAGATAATTTCATTAGAGATTTTAGTTTTGAAGTTTGAGTCTTACTGTATGCAAGATTTCTTTTTTTCTTTTCGTTCGTTCTTTCTTTTTTTTTTTTTTTTTGAGGCAGGGTCTCCCTGTGTAGCTCAGGCTGGCCTTGAACTTGGAGAGATTCTCTTCCTTTAGCCTCCCAAGTGCTGGGATTACAGGCATGTGCCACCACACCCAATCCTCTGTGCTAAATTTTTTTTTTTTTTTTTTTTCTGGTGCCGGGGATCGAACTCAGGGCCTTGTGCTTGCAAGGCAAGCACTCTAATCACTAAGCTAAATCCCCAGCCCCTGTGCTAAATTTTGTACTTATGCCTAAATACTTTTATTGACAGGCAGATGAAGAAGTGTGTTCATCCTCTTGACAGTAGAATTTTTGAGTTACTAGTGTATGGTTACATGTAAACACTGGTTTAGACATTTGTGAAAGCACACTCATACTTTATATAACTATATATAGAAAGTATATTTAACATATGCCATATTCTCAGGAAATTTTTTTAATGCTAGGGAAGTGTTGAATTGCCTTTTCAAATATGAATGTGATTTCAAACTTTACTTGGAAAAGTACAAAGTCAAATTGTACTTTTTTTAATCTTCATTTAGAACTTCAATGAGAAGTCTTTTTGATAAAGGAATCTTAATTTCAAATGCTGCTTTACTGACTTCAAGAAACCAAGCTGTACCCCTTCCTCAGTGTTAGGTGTTCTAGTTCCTAGTAATTGTCTTTTAATGGTAGTTGTTCTTTGAGCAAATGACCCATAGTACACTGCTTCTTCTCATAGTTGCTGACAATATACTAATAGTAGTTTGTTTTGAAAAGTCCCAGCTACTTGGGAGGTTAAGGTGAGGTTACTGTTTCAGCCTAAGAATTTGAGACCAGCTTGGGCAGCCAGGTGAAACCTGTCGCCTTATCCCATCCCACGGCAGAACTCGTTCTCTGGAATCAAACTGAGGAACAGTTTAAGACCATGCTTATTCTTCTCGTGTTGCTTTTTATCAGAACAGTATTAGCAGATATACAGAATGGATCATTGGTCTAGAATTCTTTTTTATGTTTGTTTTGGTCTAGAGTTTCAGAGAGTGAAGTTCTGACTGTTGTTTTGTCTTATCATCCAATCACTGAGGAAATGTTCTGGCTGACGGCTCATTTTGATAATGGCATGTGGCAAGCAGTATAGATCATTTATTTATTTAGGGTTTTTTGAGACAGAGTCTCGCTATGCAGTTCAGACTGGCCTTTAACTCACTGTGTAGTCCAGGCTGGCCTCAAAATTGCAACAATCCTCCTGCCTCAGCCTCCGTGAGTGCTGGGATTACAGGCGTGTACCACTCCACCCAGCTCCATCATTTATATGTTGTTAGTAGCTATCCAAACACTGAAGCACTGGAAAGCTGGAGAGTAGGTAGAGTTTTTGCTGCTAGACAAAATGAGAAGAGGAAAATGGAGGCCAATCCTGTAGTCCAAAGAATTATGAGAATGAGATCAGGAGGCCCATGTTCTAGAGTGTCTTCGTTATCAATTAGCTTCATGATTATAGACAAATCTCTTGAAATGTTAGGGTCAGCTGTTTTAAATTTTAACTAGTACATAATAAAATAATTAACTGTAATGAAAATACAGTAGGTACTTAAATCATAAATTTGTTCACTGATACTTGAAAAACTTAGTGAAGGAATTGCTAAGTTAAAGCGGACTGAGAAGTCTATGGTTACTTTACATGTAGTACTTTGCTGAAGCTCTTTGAGAAAATAACACGTCTAGGAGTGTAGTTTGTGGCAGCACCAAATTCTACTTGTTAAACTTTGGGTTTTACTTTGTATGTAGAGTGTTGTGTTGTGGCCCTCTCAACCCCCATTGAAGCCAGGGTCTTGGCACTGAGCCACATTCCCAGGCACCCTCTGCTTTGCACTGGTGATGGAACTCAGGGCCTTGAGCATGCTAGGCAGGTGCTCTGCCACTGAGTTAAATCCCCAGCCCTCCTTGGTGAATTGCTTAGTTGCCCAGACTGGGCTCAATTTGTGATCCTCCTCTTTTTTGTTTTTGAGACAGGGTTTTATTATGTACTACTTGTTGTGTATCCCAGGATGGCCTCCAATTTGAAGCAGTCCTCCTACTTCAACCTCCTGAGTGTTGGCATCACAGGTGTGGTCTAGCACGCCTGGCTGTGACCCGCCTTTTTTAGTCTCCCAGAGTGCTGGGATTATGGGTGGGCACCGCCATGCATGGTTTATGCAGTGTAATCAATGTATGGAATGTTGTGTGTGTGCAAAACATTTAGACTGGGTTTTCTATGAATGGTGGCTGTGTATGTAAATAATCTCAGTATTTTAGTAGTTCAGAATTTGGGGAATCCTATGACATTGAACTGAGTTTGAGTAAACAGATAACTGATACTGCGTATACTTGTATGTGGGACTGATTAAAATCTGATGCTTGGTCAGATTGGAGGAGGGGTGATTTGTAGTTTGTTTCTTCTAGTATTAATGAGAGGATATGGGGTGACTCCAAAAAAAAAAAAAAAAGAAAGGAAAACTCATATTGTTATCTTAGAATATGGAAGAGGCTATCTTTATGTAGAAGTATTGCATAATTTCTGTATTTAAACAGAGGAATCTCAAAATATTAATGGCCTTTTTTGGCTCTCCCTAACCATTTGCCAATCCTTCAAATAGCTTATGGAAGTGACGGGGAAAAATCAAGATGAATGCATAGTGGCCCTACATGACTGTAATGGAGATGTCAACAAAGCTATTAATACATTGCTGGAAGGGAGTTCAGACACAGTAAGTATTATTAATTGATTTGCAGTGCTAAGATTTGTCTCTAGTTTTGTATTATATTTTGAGCTTCACTTTGGATGGGAGTAGGGGCGGAGGTGATCTGGGGTTCTATTTTGTGTTTGTTTTAAGTTGAAGAAAAGAACACTAATTTGAAATGACTGTTTTTGTTATATATATATAGTTTCTTTATAAAGTAGTAGAATTTGAATACTTGAAAGAAAATTTACTGATGTGTTCTAGCTTTCAGAGTTTCTGAAATTATCTGAGCCTATGGACATTTCACCACCTGAAAAACTTCTTTTGACTTCACCCTGATCATGTTTCTTCATTTCAGTTGTCATGTTTAACTGCTTACTCATTAGACTGCCAGACTAACAGGAAACCAAGATTTGCTGGTGTCTCTGTTGATGTGTGACTATTTACATTCTCATGACAGTGACACATCTCACACACACACGCCCATACACAAACAGTAGGAAAATAAATTTTTCTCTTTTTGTTTGATTTTTTTTTGCAACAGAGTCACACTGTAGTAGTCTAGGCTGGCCTTGAACTCGCTGTGTAGCCTCATACTTTGAGTCTATCTGCCTGAGCCTCCAGAGTGCTGAGTTACAGGCTTACATCACTGTGTCCAGCCTTAGCCTTTTGTATGTATGTGTGTGTATGTATATATTTATTTATGGGTTTTTGAGACAGGGTCTTGGTACATAGTCCAGGCTGGTCTTGAACTCAGTTGTGTAGCCCAGGCTGGCCTCGAGTTCTCAGCAGTCCTCCTGCCTCAGCCTCCTGAGTGCTGGGATTACAGGTGTGTGCCACCACACCTGGCATCCTTTTGTTTTTAACCTTAGGGTTAGGAATGATGAACCTAAAGCCACATCAAGTTGTTGTTAGCCCTAATCTCATTTCTGTGTAGAAATTGTACACCATTTCCTTTTCTTTATGTGTTTGTTTATTTATTTATATTTTGAGACCATTCTTGCTTTGTATTCCAGACTGGTCTTAGAGTATGCTTGTTTGGAGGTGAGGGCTATGGCAGTAGTGGAGAAACAGAGATAAAGTCCTTTTGAAATTCTGGTTTACTTAGGACATTCTGTGAGGCACCCTTTTTTCCTTTAGTTTTGTGAGACATGGATTTGGCTCACTATGTGGCTCAGGCTGTCTTTAGACTTATGATCCTCGTGCATCAGCCTTTTATTAACTCTCTTGCCTTGTTTCTTGGTTGCTGTCTATAGCTGCTATGGCTAACCAGCTGTAGTAAATGTTTTCCCTTGACTACTGCAGTTAATTGGAGTGGGGGTGACAGTGTAAACAGTGTAGGGTTGCTAGGACCAAGAGTGTTTCCTAAGTCATTGAGGCAAACATCTTGTTCTGTTGGCTAACCTTATTCTGTACCAGGGTCTTCTGAAACAAGATTCCTAGTTTGAAAAGGTGTCAAGTAGAGTGTCCTTGACACCCTCCCCTGCCCTGTGATACTGGAAGTGCTGAGCTATATCCCTGGCTCTTTTTATATTTTGAGACAGAGTCACACTAAATTACCCAGGCTGACTTTGAACTGTGATCCTCCTGCTTCAGCCTCCTAAATGTCTAAGATTACAGGCCTGCACCACTGTGCCTGGCTTTTGTCCTTAATATTTTTAAGAATGAATTTTTCTCCTTAACATGTTCCCATCGGCTTGAACCACCAGTGGTATGTGCATGACTGTCCCATCGGCTGGCTGGCTTGTACCATTGGTGGTACAAATGGATCTAATCACTTTAATTAAGAAAATTTATTTACTTTTTTTTTGGTGCTGGGGATCGAACTCAGGGCCTTGTCCTTACAAGGCAAGTACTCTAACCACTGAGCTAAATCCCCAGCCCCATAATTAAGAAAATTAATGAACAGCTGCCTGTGCTGGACTAATTATGGTCAGCTTGACCAGGAATGCCTAGCTAAACTGAGTTAGTGTGATTCTGGGCATAGAGGATCCACCTGAGGATTATTGCCAACATAGCATGAAGGAGAATGGGAGGGGAAGATTGCAAATAGTTGATTTCCCAGGAGAAGCTCTGTTGTGGCTGGTTTCCCTGAAGTGGACTTGGTTGTCAGAGGGGCTTGGGTCCTTGCTGGCACTGGGGATGGCTGCTGTCTGCTTTGTGAGAGCTCTGGTCTTCATCTCCACCTTGAGCATTGGTCTTCATCTCCACCTATCTCCAGTGTAGATTCTTCAGCCTTCTAGTGCAGACATGGACTTACATGGGACTTTGCTATGGGCCCCCAGCCCTTGATTGGATCTTTTGAGTCTCTAGTTTGTAGACAGACATTTTGCACTCTCTTGCATTTGGCTTGTGGGTAATGTTGTAATTTATAAATGTCCTGTGTTAAATCTGCTCTCTTGCAAACCGTTGACTATAGAACCCACTGACTAATACAGCCACCTGATGGGACAGTCATGCATGTACCACTAGTGGTTCAAGCTGCCCAGCAGTAAGACATACGAATTATAGCCCTATCTTGAATGAGTTAAAGGGTAGCTGTCTCAAAGGAAAATATTTAACACGATCATCATTACTGAAACTTTTATGATGTTTTGTTTGGGCTACAAAAATGAAAGTATCAATCTGTTGTAGTCATATCCTTATTTGTTTTTACTAAGTTGTGTTGGTAGATCTTGTCAAAGCTAAAGGAATGTAATTTTGGACAAGCTTGCTATGTAGTCCAGGCTGGCCTTGAACTTGTGGCAGTCCTCCTGCCTTAGCTTCCTGAGTGCTGGGATAACAAGCATTTACCAATGTACCTGGCCTTGTCCTTGATATTCTTTTTTTTTTTTTTTTTTTTGGTGTTGGGGATTGAACTCAGGACCTTGCGCTTGCTAGGCAAGCACTCTAACCACCGACCTAAATCTCCAGCCCCTGTCCTTGATATTCTTATATTCAAGAATATAGTATCTCATTGTCTTCTCAGCAGTTCATATCTATATCTATATCTGTATCTATATATATAAAAATTAGATTTGGTGTTACCACTACAGGAGATAATATAAATCATCTGACTTCTCATTAGAACAGTTCTTTGAGGTCGAAGACTTGAATGTTTACAGTAAGGAAGGAAAAAAGTACCAACCCAGGCTTTGATGAGTATAGCTTCTTTTTTCCCCACTTAGAGTCCTACAACTTTTAGGATATCATTCTAAGTGATTTTGTACTTTGTAAATTATATATTAGTAAAGTTAAACCCAATTACTGAGGTAGGTAGAGTGGCATAGGGAAGGAGTTTAGGGAAATAACATTTACTTTTTTAGTACAGGTCCTTCACACTGAGCTACATTCCAGTCCCCCTTTTTCTTTCATTTTGACACAGGGCTTTGCTAAATTGCCTAAGCTATGCTTGAATTTGTGATCCTCCTGCCTCAGCCTCTCAGGGTGCTAGGATTGTAGACATGTGCACCATGTTGGGCAGCATTTAGTTAAGTCAGCATAGGAGACAAGTCCATGGTGGGAAAACATCCAGCATATTGTCAGGTCAGCTAATACCTGTAATTATTTTTAAACTGTATAGCAATGTGAAGAGGAAGAGGTTTGTTGTCTGTCTTATCAGGAAACTAGACCAATATAGAAAAGAATTAAAATGATAGGTAGGGGTTGGAGATTTAGCTCAACTGGTAGAGTGCTTGCTTCGTAATCGAAAGGCCCTGAGTTTGATCCCCAGCACCCAAAAACAAACAAAACCAAACAAACAAAAAAGATAGGCAAATAACTTGCAATTTCAGGTAGTTTTGAAAGATTCTTGTGTGCATCCTCAGTAATTTTGCACACTTTAAATAACAAGCTCTGAATAAAAATTCTTTTTGATAGACTTCTTGGGAGACTGTAGGGGGGAAGAAAAAGAATTTTGGAAAAGAAAATTCAGAAAACAAAGAGAATAGAGAGAAGAGAAGTGAGAGAGAAGCAAATCGTGGACGTGGAAATAACAACCGGAAAGGAAGAGGAAGTAATCGTGGCAGAGAATGTAAGTATGGACTTTCTCCTCTGTTTTTCACACATTCTGAAAGGCTGAAAGAACAGGCTAATGAATGCACTTAGAATCACTTTCTTGATGGAAAATTTGTTTATCTAATAGTTCACATTAGTAATGAGCTACAACTGAGAGTAGCTCCTTAGAGCTTGTGATAGTTTCTTATCAGCACTGACTCGGATTGTAGGTAGTTACACCGATGCCTTAAAGCTGCCTTCTGTTACGAATCAAGTGCATTGTCTGATTTTAAAGATGTGTAGGGAAGTTAATTTGCTGGCAGATAGAGGTGTTTTTTCTCCATTTATGGATACTTATGGTTTGTGGGCAGGATTTTCTCCATCCTTTCCATTAGAGCCAGATTTGGGCACCATTTACATGAACCAGTCCTAGAGACTTTTGCTGTCTCATTTATATCACTGATATCTGTTGAGTACCTGCTATGTAGTGAATATTCTGATAGGCATGCAGAAATGAATAAAAGAGAAGCTGAGCATGGTAGTGCATGCCAGTAGTCCTTGCACTTGGGAAGCTGAGACAGGAGGATCAGAAACTCCAGGGCAGCCTGGGCTACATAGTGAGACCCAGTCTCAAAAAAAAAAGAGAGAGGGCTGGGGATTTAGCTCAGTGGTTAGAGTGCTTGCCTTCCAAGCACAAGGCCCTGAGTTCGATCCCCGGCACCAAAAAAAAAAAAAAAAAAAAAAAAAAAAAAAAAAAAAAAAAAAAAAAAAAAAAAAAAAAAAAAAAAAAAAAAAAAGAGAGAAAGAAAGTGAGTAAAACAGATAGAAGAATATTTGTCCCTCCTAGACTTTATCTTTAATGAAGGTAGAGTGGTATATAACAATACAAAATGTGAAATAAAATATTTAATATAACATTTTTGGTGGTGCTGGGGGATGAACTCGGCCTCATGCAAAGCTTGTGCTTTGCCACTTGAGTTACAGCCTCAGCTGTTATATTTTAACAGTATTGATGTAGAAATATGCAGAAAGATGAGGATTACAGGAGTGGGTGTGGCAAAATTGAATATATTGCAAGGAAGGCCTCACTGAGAATTTATGTGAGTTAAGCTCAGAAAGAACTGAGAGGAGCAAGTGATGCCAATATTGTTTATCATATGTCTGTATATGGAGTCATTAATGCCAATGTGGATGAGGCAAAGAAGGCACAATGTATTGGTATCTGCCAGACAGCATCCTGGAAAATCCTGTCTTTAACGATTTACTTTTTCCAAGGACACAGTTTTTTGTTGGTATGTTATTTTGCTATTCAGTGCTTTTATAGGCTTTGAATTTAACTAATGAGTAAATTCTGTGGTATATTATATAGTTGCATAATAAAACTATTTTTTTTTAAGCAAACTTACTTTAGAGGCAAGTCCCTATAGAAGCAAGAAAAGCTTTTTCTTTTCAGAATTTACACCTGTGAATTGTGCAAGATATGTTATTAAACTTTTGTGTCACTTATTTTTCCTGTTTTCTGAACTTGTTTAAACCTTGGCTTGTCTTTTTTTTTTTAATCTGTCCTTGCTTTAATTGGTATGTGATAAGGTTATGTACAGAAGTTTTAAATTAGATTTTTCTGTTTTTTTCCTCTTTAGTTAGAGGGGAAGAGAATGGAATTGATTGTAATCCAGGGGATAAAACTTCAGACCGGGGCAAGCGAGCACGTGTTCGAGGTAAGCCAGAGTGACTGGGAAGGAAATGTTTGTCATCAGAAGGAAGTAGGCAAGGCTTTTGTCTTCTTGGGTTGGCTCTAAAGGAGGGCAGAGTACTCTGAATGATTGATTGGTCTTCTGTAATTGTGTGATTCATTTACTGGCTTTTTTTTTTTTTTTTGGTGCTGGGGCTCGAACTCAGGGCCTTGCACCTGCTAGACAAGCACTCTAACCACTGAGCTAAATCCCCAACCCCTTTTACTGGCTTATTGATGCCTGTGAATGAACTTGGATTGTACAGTTTTGACGAAACTTATTAGTTGTTTTCAGATGAACTGGGAAAGGTGGTTTTTTTTTTTTTTTTTTTTGAGATAGGGTCTTGTAATGTAGTCCAGGTTATTTTGATCTCATTGCGATAGCCTATACTGGTGATCCTCTTTTTTCGGCTTCCTGAGTGCTGGGATTGCAGTTGTGACCTACCATGCCCTGCTCAGAAAGCTCTTTTTATGAATAATTAAAAACTTGAAATTTTGACCTAATGTCATGTTTTACTTTTGTGATATTGTTCCCCATCTCTGCCTCCCTTAATACTGGGGATTGAAGATTGAATCCAGGTGCACTCTGCCACTATGCTGTACCTTCTGGCCTTTTTTAACTTTTTCTTCTGAGTTAGTCTTGCTAAATTGCCCAGAATGGCCTTGAGCTTTTGATCCTCCTCCTCAGCCTGCCAAGTTGTAAGAATTACAAGCATGTGCCATGGTACCTGGCATTACTGCTTTTTTCCCCCCGGCAAAATTTTATTACAAGTCCCCTCCCCCGCCTATAGTACTAGAGATTGAACCCAGGTAGTGCTGAGGTACATGGCCAGTGCTTTATTTATTTTGAGTCAGGGTATTGCTAAGTGGCCCACTTTGGCATTGACCTCGTGGTCCTCCTCACCTCAGCCTACCAAATAACTGGGATTATAGATTTGAACAACTGTGCCTTTTTTTTTTTTTTTCCAAAATTGAGGCAGGCCAGGTGTGGTGGTACACACCTGTAATCCCAGCACCGAGGAGGTTGAGGCAAGAGGATTGCTGCCAGTTTGAGGCCAGCTTGGGCCACAGAGTGAGACCCTGTCTCAGAAAAAAAAAAAAAAGCCGGGAGAAAAAGGTACCCAGTTTATTCCATGCGTGAGAGATGGGAGGTGTAGTCTTAAAGAAGGCCAAGAAAGATAAACGTTGCATAGGCCTGATTTTGATAAAGAGTTTGGGCTTCTGAGACCAAGCGAGGTAGCCTCATGTATGGGTAGTGTGGGGGAGGATGTATACCCCAAGTTAGGCTTATCTTGTGGAACAAATGAAGTCAACCATTGAGCTAAATCCTTAGCCCCCCATTTTCTTATAATAGTTATATAGTGATATTATTATACCTTTAAATATTTGAATTTAATCCATGAAAAAAATCCATGTTGATGAAAGTGGGGTTACATATCAGTCTTAAATTCGACAAGTAGAATTCACATATTTATGTCATTGAAGAGCAGTATTCATCTTAGAAAATGATGGGTGATGTGATCAAGTGTCAGAAGTATCTCCTTCATTTTTTCAAGAAACAAAATTAGAATTTATTTTAAAGTTTTTTTTTTTTTTGGTACCGGGAATCCAACTCAGGGCCTCATGCTTGCAAGGCAAACACTCTAACCACTGAGCTAAATCCCCGGCTTTAAAGTATTTTTGAAACAACGGAATAGATAATTTGGGAAGTTACTTCAACTTCCTACTTTCTATTTATCTATCTTCTATTTTGCCCTTTATTTGTGTATAAATATATGTATATTTTGAGTTTATCATATAAGAGAAATCATGTGATATTTAAGCTTGTGTGTCTGATTTATTTCATTCAACATTGTATTCTCAAGTTGTATCCATTAGACTACAGACACCTCAGGGTTATTGCATGGCTTTGGGAAATTGAGGAAGAAGAGAGCAAATGAAAATCAGGCAGGAGCATTCTGTGTCAAAGGAAGAGGTAGTACAAAGTACCTAAAATAGGAAGGAACTTGGATTTTTTTCCACAAAATAAAAAAGTATTTACTTAGGAAATACGCCCAGAAATGCTCTGCAGTATAGTTTTACATTTTGAAATAAAAAATACAATTGTTCATTCCATTCATACTGATTCCTCAAGTTTTAATATTTTATTACATTCACAGTATCATTTTTCCCTGAAATTTTTTAGTGTAAATTGCAGACATAATGACATTTATCCCTGTTTCGGAGTATGTATCCTTTTGAAAAGTGATATTCTATTATGGAACTGTATTATAATAATCAGGAAAATACTGGGTTTTGTTGTTGTTGTTGTTTTTGTTTTTGGTTTTTTTTGAGACAGGGTCTCTCGCTATACAGTCTATGGTGGTTTTGACCTCATTGAGGCTGGCCTGGAACTTGTGGTGATCCTCCTGCCTCAGCCTTCTGAGTGCTGGAATTACAGGCATGTGCTACCACACCTGACTGTAAAATACTACTATTGATGGCGCTAGGCCTTTTTCAGATTTTGTTTATTATCCATCCTGATTATGTTCTTTAAAGCAAAAAAGAAAATATTCTGTTACCAGATCATATCTAGGACTGCATGTTACGTATTAGTTGCCACATTTATTTAGTTTCCTTCTGCTGTCTGTGTCAGTTCATTAGTCATTTGTCTGATTTTCAAGGCTTTGAAAGTTTTCGAAAGTCTGGAATATTTATTTTGTAGAATGTTCTTCCATATTAGAGATTAGGTTCTCAGCTTGTATTTTGCCAGGTATATCATAAAGTGTTGGTAACTGTTCTCCATGCATCATATTAGAAGGCTGTTAATACAAGTTTGTCTTGTGTTATTACTGGTGATGTTAACTTTGATTACTATGTTGTGGAACATGGTTTCTGCCCTGCTTTTCCTTTGTAAACTTACTGCTTTTCCCTTCCACCTTTATAATAAATATACTTTTTAAAAAGTTAAATTTATTTATTATTATTATTATTGTTATTTTTTTTGGTGCTGGGGATCAAACTCAGGGCCTTGTGCTTGCTAGGCATGCATTCTAACCACAGAGCTAAATCCCCAGCCCGCTATTTTTAAATGATGTATGAAAACATAAAATTAGGGGTTGGGGATTTAGCTCAGTGGTAGAGTGCTTGCCTAGCAAGTGCAAGGCCCTGAGTTGGATCCCCAGCACCGCCCCCCAAAAAAACCCATAAAATTAATATTAATGGGGTAACATGATGTTTTTGTCATTTCTATATTACATAATGTTTACATCAAATTAAACATATCTAACTGCAGACATTTATCATTTCTGTCCAGTAAAAATTTTGAAAATTTTTTCTTCTAACTTTTCATAATAATGTATAGCTTATTATTGTTATCTATAGTTACTCTGCTAGACCTTTTTTTGAACCAGATTTGCATTCACTAAGATTTGAATCTATTTTTTTCTCAAACAATTACAGTGACACATTTATCATCAAACCTCTTTGCTAAGGAAAAGCTAATATAAGGGATGTAAGAATGGTTTCTAAATTTTCTTTTTAAAAATAATTCGTATTAGTGCATTTTTGCAGTATATCGTGGCTACATTCATCTTGGGGAGTCGGTACATGTACACAACACATTCTAAATTTTCCTTATTACTGAATCCCTGGGATAATTTGTTTTTGTCATTAGGTTTATTTAGGCTGCTTTGAGTTTGGGGTAGAAGGTCTTCCTTGTCCTGTAAGAGATACCCTGGCCCAGGGACACAAAGGCATAGCTTGCTTGCCTGACTCATGAAGCCACACCAGCCCCATAGATGCTCTGCTATTACGTGCAACCTGGGGAGATCTCTGAGTATGGGGATAGCAATATCTGTGTATCATTGAACCAGCCCTCAAAGTTCAAGGAATTTCAATGTTGGGCTTGGTAGTGCACACCTGTAAGCTGAGCACTGGGGAGGCTGAGGCAGGAGGATCACAACGAGTTTGAGGCCAGCCTGGGCTACATAGTGAGTTTCAGGCCAGTCTAACCTACATAACGAGACCCTGTCTCAAAAAACAAAAACAAAAAAAATTAAAATAAAAACAAACAAAAATAACAAGGAATTCCATCAGTATAAGAAAACTTCAGAACTAGTCAGTACCTTTGAACATTCATGTTACCACCTGGGATGTGTACATAGTTTCTGGCACAGCTGGCAGTTAGCAAACCTTTTCTTATTTCCTCTTAGGGATGAGGGGAAGGGATTGCTTTCTACCTTCTTAGATTAGACTCACTTAGCCTATTTGATTCTCTTTAGATTGCACATTTTGGGGGTCAGGGATCTGCCTCACTGTGGGTGGTTGGTTGTTTGAGTTTGGCTTTTTTTTTTTTTTTTTTAAGGGCAGTGAGCAACTTTTGCATTCTGGCTCCCAGTAATTGTACCTTAACTTTTTTTTTTTTTGGTGTTGGGGATCAAACTCAGGGCTTTGTGCTTGCTAGGTGAGCACTCCAACCACTGGGCTAAATCCCCAACCTTACCTTAACATTTTTGAGAAACCACAAACATTGATTTCTTCTCCTTTTTCTCCCTTCTTCCCTCATCCTGAAGTTAATAATAGGATAGATACTTATATAAGCATGGACCAGTGAATTGTATTAACTGATTAGGAATGCCAGTACTATTAGAAATAATCATGATACTGTTTGTGTGCTAAGTATAGGATGAAGGGGTATAAATGTGGAGAACATACGTAGTATTGTATAGTGTAATTTTTTTGTTTCTAAAAGGATTTGGACGAGGCAGAGGAAGAGGGGCAGGAAGGTTCTCAGCCCAAAGCATGGGGTAAGTCACAGCCTTCCTGTTTTCACAGTTATTTCCTTCTCTATATGTACCTTTCCTTTAGTTTCCCTTCCTCTGTCCTGTTCCCAGTTTACTTATCTTGATGAATCTGGTTTTTTTTTTTTAATACTTGAAGAGTTTTACTAATAAGTGAAAATACTACAAATAAAATTGATTTTTTTTTTTTTTTTTTGGTGCTGGGGATCGAACTCAGGGCCTGGCACTTGCAAGTAAAATTGATATTTTCAATAGGCATTAGAACATGGTTTCTAGCCTTGGCACTATTTAGATTTTGGGTTGGGTAAATATACTGTGGTAGTGGTTGTTCTATACATTGTAGGATGTTTAGCAACGACCCTCTCCGCTCCTTACTAGATGCCAGTTGTACTCCTGATGTGACAATCAAAATGTCTACAGACATTGTTGCATGTTCCCAGGGTGTGGTGTGTATATGTGTGTTCACGCACGTGCTTGTGTGCATAATTTTTTACACCAGTTGGAAGCCACTGCGTAAGAGCTGGTAAATCCAACATTTGTCTTTGAATGTTAGTACATGCAGTGCTTCTTCATGTCAAAGTGATACTTTAGTCCTGAATTATAACAGTAAAGAATGAGTGCACTTAGTGTGTGCTATAATTAATAGTTTATTATTGTTTCTGTTGTTTTCTGTTCCATCTTGTTGCTTCTAAAACTTCAGCTCCTACTGGAGTCTTAGAAAAAAACTGCTTTAAAAAATCTTATAGCTAGGGCTGGGGATTTAGCTCAGTGATTAGAGTGCTTGCCTTGTAAGCACAAGGGCCTGAGTTCGATCCCCGGCACCACAAAAAAAAAAAAAAAAATCTTATAGCTAGGGGTTGGGGATTTAGCTCAGTCGTAGAGCGCTTGCGTAGCAACACAGGCTTGAGTTTGATCCCCAGCAACAACTGCTGCCACCCCCCTCCCCACTCGCCACCAAAACAAAGTCTTATAGCTGGGTGTAGTGGGACACATATGCAATGCCTGCTACTCGGAGGCAGGGGCAGGATGATTGCAATACTGAGTCTAGCCTGGGCAATTTAGCAAGGGCACTGTCTCAAACTAAAAATTAAAAAGGACTGGAAATGTAGCTGAATGATAGAGCACCCCTGAGTTTGTTCCCTAGTACTGCAATAACAACAACAAAAGTCTCACAGAAGCTCTGTGTTGAAGGAAGGAAGTTGGTGCCACCAAGAGCCCTTCGTCTCCATATTCTTTAGGGAAGCACTGTTGGAAGCACTGCCTTCTAGGGGTGGTACTGCCTCCTGCCATTTCTGTTTTTCACCTGAGCTCTCTGAGGAAAAAGGAAGAATAAAAATACAGGGAGAATAGAGTGCTTGCCTTGCAAGCACAAGGGCCTGAGTTCGATCCCCGGCACCACAAAAAAAAAAAACAAGAACAAACAAACAAAAATACAGGGAGAAATTTAGGAAGATCACTCAAGTATCTGAGCTTAACATTCTTAAACTAACTTTGTGGATTTTTCAGTTTACTTCATGTTTTGTGAAGTTTAGTTTGTATCTGTGTT
>PVJO010018277.1:0-37061 GCA_004026905.1 Hystrix cristata | reverse complement strand
GTGAGCTAAATCCCCAGCCCCTCATTCTGGAACATCTGTATTTGCTACTAGGCTATACCTTTCCCAGGGCAGGGACTGGGATTCTCTTTGCTGCATTATCACGTAATTCTTAGCACAGAATATTACTCTACATATGCTTATTAACTGTATGATTGAATACACATAAAAGCAAACTAACATATTTCCCAGGAATTTAGTAGGAAATCAGGGAGAATCTTGAATACAATTCATCTCTGCACTATACTGTAAATTACTTGATGGCTAGAATTACGTTTTTCCTTCAGTATTAGCAGTGCTAACTTGTACTCAGTAGTTGTGCTGAAGGCATGGATGGGTATTCAGCACGTGAGTGGATGGACTCAGGGGCCAGATGAGAGTTCAGGTGGATATTGAGGACCCATCTGATTATGGAGGTGGCTAATTACATGGTTAATAATGCAATCTACTCTGAGTTATGTTCGAGACAGTGATTTTATGTACTTGCACTAGTGTTATTAAGCATACATCTTTGATAGGAACATCCACATTGAAACAGTTGTGAGTAAGGGGAAAATGTGTTGCATTAAGAATTCATTATTCATCTGCCAGTGCCAGTGTGCCACGAGAAGAAAGAGTGACTTAATATATGGCTTAATCTACTAAAAAAGACGTAAAATTATGCCAATTGAGTGTTAATATGTGTTATGTGTTTATGTTTTTCAGGTAAGGAATTACATTTGGTTCTGCCTGGTTTCCTAAGGGACTTGACAGATGCTGTCTTCCTGTGTTCATTTGTAACCTGACAAATCATGCAAAATATGCTCGACTGCAAAATTAGGGCTTCCAATTGTAAGTGATATGCTCTGTGTTTCTGTGCGTGGAGTGGATCTTGGGGTAAGAGCTGTGCAGTATGCTCCAAGTTAGATCTTGTGTGTTCTCTATTAGGCCCCTTTCAGAGCTGCTGGTCACAGGCCATTAGCACTGGTCCCTGCAGCACTCTGGAGGCTCTTCCCATCCTCTATCCTTGCCTATCTGCCTTTCTGGTTCCTCCTGCTTGAGATGCTTTCTCTTTTCTCTTCTGTTTCTATATGTTATACTTATTTATTTTAACTACAAAGCCTCTGAATTCCTATATAGAGCACTTCCATTGCAAAAAAGTAAATATACAAAAAATATTTTGCAAAAAAAAAAATCAGTGGTGAATAAACCTTGAAAACATATAAAGTAAAAGAAAGCAGACACAAAAGGATAAACATTGTATCATTTCATTTGTATGAAATAACTAGAATGGGCAAATTCATGGAGACAGTACAGTAGAGCTTATCACGGGATAGTGGGGTAAAGGAGGGAATGAGGAATTGTTTGATAGTTGCAGAATTTCTTTTGGAGGTGATGGGAAACTTGAAAACAGTGGTGATGGTTGCACAATATTGTGAATACAATTAATACTACCAAATTATACACTTAAAATGGTTAAAATGCAAGTTTATCATTTATGTCATCCATAGTTTCTATTTTTAGAGATTTTGTTGTTAATACTACAGCAACATTGTTCATGTTTGAGACCATAATGTTAAATGAAATAAATCAGATACATAAGCTTAAGTATGGCATGGTTATTTTTAGATGAGAAATCCAAAGTATAGTAAATTAAAGAGCAAAAAAAAGATAGATAGTAGGGAACAGGGAGATAGATCATTTGCTAAAGGGAAAGGGATCAGGAGATGGAGGAGAGAGAAAGAGATGGGGGAAGGGGAAGAAAACAGGATTAAGGTGTGTTATGTGCATATGCCAGCTCCCCATGAGGGATGTAATCATGTACCGTAAATGGAAAAATATAAATAAACCTGCTGTAAATAGGGAAGGGGGGAGCAACAGGGAAGGGTGGGGAAGAGGGGGGAAAACCAAGATACATCATGTACAGGTGCAAAATAACCGTGATGAATGTGATCATTATGTATACAATGTATCAATATATGTTCTTGGTAAAAAAAAAATAAAATCATGTACTGTAAAAATGGACTAATAAATTTTTTAAAAATTATTTTAAAAATACATATTTTCTGAAAGTTCTCATTATTATTGAAGTTAAAATCATTTAATCTAGCAGAGCTTACATCTCAGTTTCTTTGCTTTAACCCTCTTTTCAAAGCATGTTTCCATACCTTTGGAAGCTTTGGCACCAAAGCAGTTGGCTATTCCAATCAGACCCGTTCATTACAGGATCACTGTGGTCAGTCTTCTCTGTTTCTCTTTGTGCTGACTTTTGCATTTCACTGCGTTGGCAGGTGCTTGTCAAGCGTGTACTATGAATCGGTCACCTTTCTGCAGCATCCATTTTGAGAGGCACTGTGCTAGATGATCTGTAGACTCTTTACCGTTCCTCTAGTCTTAACATTCTCTGATACAGGGATGGTAGTTCTGATATTCAAAAACTGTCTGAAAGTAGCTTGGCAAAGGAAAAACTATTATGAACATTTTCTAAAGCCGTCCCTCGATTCTCTACTGTCCATGGCATACATACCTGAGATGCTTTTGTCCTCCCCAAAGTAATATGTAATATAAGGAACCATTTGAAAGAGTCATTACAAAAATACCCAAGTGCCTCCCCTTACTAGATACCAATGAAGGAATATGTAGTCTCTCTCTTTTTTTTAAGTAGTAGAAGAACAAACCCACATAAACAATAACAATGTCCTGGTGAACATGTATCTTCCTTACATGTACATTAATTCTCCTCAGACTTTATTTACTCATATTAAAATGTACCTTGTTTAAAAGGTGAGAACCCATAGAAAAGGAGGTGGATAGTAAATATATTCTAGTTATAGAAAAAATGCTGATTTTACAAAAGCGTGTATGAAATTAATGAACACTTTTGAAGACTTTAATGCTGGCAAAGTCGAGGGCTACTTTGGAGATGTTTTAATTTAGAAGGAGATTGGTGGAATATTAAGAACTGGGTGGCCAAAGTCTTAGAAAACTTCTGAAATTTCTCCTCATTTTATAATACCAGGCATATAGTAGAAGCTTAATATATAATAAAGTGGGTTTTGAAAGGACAGAACTTGCTACAGTAGGAATGAATACTGCCATCACAGGAAAATGATATTTGATATCACCGTGATCTCAAGAACATTTGAGCCAACAATAATAGCATGGTATGTGTCTGTATGTGTCTAGCATCCAAGAGAATGTGCAGATAGCATAACCTGTCCAGAGCACATAGGATCTCTTTTTTTAAGAAATTTATTTTTTAAAAAGGCTGTTTACTGTTTTCCCTATTTACCCCCTTGCTCAAAGAGCTGCTTTTCATATCTGTTTTCAGACTCTGTGTGGACAGATGTTCCCAAGTTTGTTTACAAACATTTCCCAGACATGTTGTTGTTCAGCAGGTTTCTTCAATTAACAGCAGCTTCTTAGGCTGATTTCTATACTGATTGACACTGTGACAAATGCTATATGTTTTTGCACATGCAGGGATGGAAAAGTTTAACAGCTCATCAGAATGGCATAGAAATCAGATAATGAGTCTAGGGTAGTTTGCCCAAAATGGAATTCAGTAATCCAGGGGAGGGCAGATGAAACAGTGTGGTCGTAGGTTGCACCTTGAATAAACTTACCGGCTGTCCAGTCACCAAACCAGGTACTAGATAGTGCAAAAGTATTCACTCATACTGTAAATCTTAGTCCTTTGAAGAGTTCTGGGAAAAGTCACTGGGTTCTTCACTTCAGGGACAAGGACAGAGGGGTGCCAGAACCATAGAACTTGCCCAAGTTCCCATGACAAATTCCTGGTGGAGCCATAAGTCACACCACGCTGTGTCAGGCTACACAGCCTTTGTTCTATATGAACAAGCTTGCTGAAATTAGAAACATGCCCTGGGGTTTGTGGGATTTCTGCAAAAGGAAGAATAATGTATGCACTGATTTGAAACATGGGTACAGGGATTCTAAGAATCATCCCTTCAAGATGAATGAGAGCATGATTTAAAATACTTGCCATGGTAATAGACACATTGCAAGTGCTCCTTTAGTAATGCCTGCAGTTACTATTGTTTTAGTGATTGTTGTGTGACTAAAGAAGCCTTTGAAGAACAGCCTTTGTTCTTCTTACACTTGATAAAGTATTAAATGTTGTGTAATTCATATCACCATACATAGATAAAGGCAGTGAAAGTCATTTAATTTGATTCTATTATGCATTCTCTAGACTTTATCCCAGTGAATTCTGAACAACCTGCTTGGTCAATGTGGCACCTTCTTTGTGCTTTACCCATTAATCTATACTTAGTTGAAGCCTTGGCACTTACACATACTTGTTGAATGAATGGGTAGTTGAAATAGGTCATATGCAATAGCCACTTGCTTCCTGGATAGTATCTCAATAGTTGTAAATGTTTCGGATTGTGAATCTCCACATTCAAGGCTTTTTGCTTATGTGCAATTAATTCTATTCCCAAATGAAATATATACATTGATTTCTATGATATAGAATGATCCTAGATTGTAGTCTTCAGTGTTAAAACTATTAATTTGGCTCAGTACCTAGATACTGTTCAAAATGAATTGTTTCAGCGTGTCTTCTTTGAAGTTGTTCCAATTGTAGTTCAAGGAAGATAGAACTAGTCCTTAGTAGGTTTTAAAATTCTTTTGTAAATTTGAAATACTAGCACAATAACCAAAGGTGCCCATGATGAGTACTTTTTGTCTTATCAAAAAGTACTTTAATAAATGAAGTTGTAGTTTAATAAATGAAGCACAAATAGCAACCTCTTTTATTTTAGTCTAGCTATAGGTTCTACAGTTGATCAGTATTACCAGGTCTGCTGGTCATAACAACAGTCTTTAATTTTGTTTGCAGTATTACTAAAGAAGCTTCAAAACTGGTATTAAACTCTTTCCTGTAGCCCTAAAGCTCCCACTAAAATGTACTTTGCCATATAGAGCTGAAAATCTGGAACCCCTAAGGAGGAGAAAAGCATAAAGACCAAAGGATAAGAATGCCAGAGATAGTGACTCTACATTTTTGTGTATATTCTCTAGTATTTGTAATATGTACATGCATACAAAATTATGGTTATACATTTTTAACTGGATTTTTCCTTATCTAGCAATTTATTCCTAACCTTTTTGCATGTCAATTAAGATTTTTTTTTTACAGGCTTGACTTCAGTAGTCTAAATCAGTGGTTTCATGTAAACACAGATTTACTGAAGATTTTAAAATACCTGTCAGTCACAGTCAAGAGGAAGGGTTTCTGAATTGTTGCAAATTTTATGTCCTTTTCCTCCCCTATCTCTGAGGCTTTCCCAAGACTTGGAATATGGTTTTAGAGGAAAAGTAAAGAGGAGAGGAATGTGTGATTTTACAACTAGATATTCTTTATCACTGCCCTGGCCACGTTCCCATGTAGAGGCTGTAGATGTGGAAGTTAGAAGCACAGTTTGGACCGAGATGCCTAGGTTTGTTTTTCGGCACTTTTAGTTTACAGGATGTCTGACCTTTGGCATGCTTCTTACCTATTCTTGGCAGTGGTTTCTGACCTGTGCATTGGGAATAGAAATTGCACTAACCTCCTAGGAGCCATGCAGAGATTAAGTAAGAGTAATGTATATAATGTATCTTGCACACTGTGTAGCACTCAGAAAACATTATTAGCAGCATATTTATCCAGTTATCATTTAAAACCAAAAAGGTATCTGCGGTGAGAACTGATCCATGACATCTCCTTGCAGAAATACAGGTACGGTATAGATTATTATTTTCCAAGTGTATTTGTTTGTGTGTCTGTGTGGGGTGTGCCTGTGTGAGCTGAATGCACATTTCAGTCACAGGCTTCAGATAAACTGGCACATGGAAGTTCTTATAAGTCTTCTCTGCAGATAATGCTAGTTTCATTGCAAATCTGTGATTTCAACAACTTTAGTACCATAGTGAGAAGATGTGGCCTACAGCCACTAGCACAAAGAGCAAAGAGAACTGGAACTTTTGAAAGCATTAGTTTTTCTTTTTACATTAGAAAATTGTAAGGAAATACAAAATCTAATTTTAGGAGGAATAATAAGGCTGGTTTCATGGACTAATGATGTGTGTGTGTGTGTGTGTGTGTGTGTGTGTGTGTGTGTACGTGTTTTCAGTAATTGCTTAAGTGAAGCTTTAGACTTCTACCTTCACCCACTTCCAGCTCATTTACTATGTAGCTAGAGTGATGTTGAGAAAGTGAAAGCTAATTATCTTACTTTCTTGTTTAAAATCTTTTATTCGCTCTAATTTGGCATGATGTATCTGACCTTTATGATTTGATGTTATTACCGCCTCTTGCCAAATCTTCATTTTCTGCCACTCAGAAGAGTTAGAAGACCTAGTACCATGTGGCAGTTAGTGGTGGTGAGTGAGGAGTGGTTGCAGCCGTCAGACTGCATTCAAGGCCCTCAGCTCCTGGGTGTGGTGCTCCTGGGCCTGCAGACATTTGCCCTCTGTGAAGAGGGTGATCGTTACTGCCTGCAGAATGGAGCTTCAGATCCTCGCTGCTGTGCTTTCACAACACAGCAGTAGCCATGTTGGAGCAGTGTTATACACTGTATTACTCCTCGTGCATCCACAGTGTTTAGCATGTTGCTGGAGTCTAGCTCTATATACCTGGTGAATAAATTGATTAGTTCCAAGTCTTGCCTTATCCCTTATTTGCAGAAGTTACTTTGGAAACTGAATTTTAGGGTAGGCTTTTGTATCCATCCTTTCACCTGTTCACTGGCCATCCATTTTAACAGCCTTGAAGCAAGTGTATTCCTGTTAACAATCAGTTCTGGCTGGTGGGCATACAGGTATTTTTAAGATTCTATGAAAGATGATTAATTTTGCGTGTCACCCATATTACTGGGCAAAGGGATACCCAGACAGTTGGTGGAATATTATTTCTGAATGGGTGAAGTGATACTCAAAAGGATCGTAAAACATTCTGAGTGAATGTGTCACAGTGCTTTTGTAAGAAATTGGCATTTGAGGGGCCGGGGATTTGGCTCAAGTGGTAGAGCGCTTGCCTAGCAAGCACAAGGCCCTGAGTTCGATCCCCAGCACCAAATAATAATAATAATAATAATAATAATAATAATAATAATAATAATGATAACAATAATATTCCTTTAAAAAAAGAAATTGGCATTTGATGCCCAACAACTAAGGAATGGCTAAAGAAGATGTGGTTTTTCTACAC
This sequence comes from Hystrix cristata, assembly GCA_004026905.1. Taxonomy (NCBI): domain Eukaryota; kingdom Metazoa; phylum Chordata; class Mammalia; order Rodentia; family Hystricidae; genus Hystrix; species Hystrix cristata. The sequence goes on along the minus strand of PVJO010018277.1, from coordinate 29,866 downwards.
AATGTAGTACTCCTCTGCCATAAAAAAGGATAAGCTAGAGTCATTTGTGGGTAAATGGATCCACCTTGTGAGCTTACTCTTAAATGAAATATATCAATCACTCATGAGTACACATCAAATTGTTTCTCTGATATGAGAAACCATAAGTGTACATAAAGACAAAGAGGCATAATAGATATTAGATAAAAGAAAGGTAATATTCAGAAGAGAGGGAAACTAGAAAGGGAAAAGGGAAAAATGTAAATAAACCTACCGTAAATAAGGAAAGGGGAGAATAGAAGGGAGGCGTGGGGAAGGGGCAGGGGACCAAGATATATCGTGTACAGGTACAAAATAACCATGATAAATGTGATCATTATGTATACAATGTACCAAGACATGTTCTTGGTAAAAAAATTAAAAAAAAAAAGAACTTGGCATTTGAATGAGTAGACTGGATAAAGAGTTGCCCTCAGCATTGTGAATGAGGCTTTATCCAAGTCCTCCGAGGCCCTGGATAGGACAGAAAGGTGGAGGAATGGCGAGTTTGCTCTCTTTCCTTGAGCTGGACATCCATGCTCTGCTGTTCTTGGACGCTAGAGTTCTTGTTTCTCAGGCTTTCAGATTCTGGGGGACCTATTTCAGCTCAACCCTTCAGCTCCAGGTTGGGAGTTTACAGCACAGGGGACTGAATTTCCCCTCCAGTTTTCCTCGATCTTCATCTTGCAGTCAGCATATTGTAGGATCTCTTGATCTCCATAATCATGTGGGCCAGTTTCTGCAATAGACCTCCTTTTATAGCTCTAGATCTGGCTCTTGCTGAAGTGCAGTGTCTGTCTGTCTGTCTGTCTATCTATCTATCTATCTATCTATCTATCTATCTATCTATCTATCTGTCTATCTCATGGTTATGTGTCTGTGGAGAACCCTGGCTAATACAAACAGTATTCTATTAAATGGGGCCTCTGGTCTGACATGTGGAGTCCCATTGATCTAAATATCACTTCTGGAAGATCCCAGATAGGTGAGGCTGCCCTAATGCTGGGAAATTTTTTAGTAGATTGGAGATAAAATGATAGAAATGGAAGTAGCTGTGTAGTAAGACCCATCGGGGAGTTGAATGATGGGTATAGAGAGTGGGAATTTGATCTGCTATCTGATTTCACTTTCAAAAATGTTAGCATTATTCTTGAAAATACTGTCTGGAAGTTTTAATTATCACAGTGTCTTAAGTGAGAATTGTGTCTTTTTGTTGAGGCCCAACTCATTGTGGGAGTGGTCTTGATGAGGCCATCTAATCTGTGTGGACTTCTATGAAGTCTGACTGCGGGGATGAAAACGGCAACCTCTGAGGTCTCGTGAGGATTTTACTGACAGGGCAATGTAAAGTGCTTGGTTTAGCACCTGGCATGTTTATCAGATGGTTGCAGTTATCATTGTTAAGATACTCGTATTAGAATGCCGGGTTTCAGTGGCTGTGTGGGGGAGCAGAGAGGAGGTCTTTAATTGTGGTGCCTCCTTGATCATTATATTGTTGTTTATGTGCTTCCACTAGGCTGTTGATGAGAACCATCATCAGTTTGTGCGCTGGGATGTGGAGGTTGCATTTTCACAGCTGCTCAAGAAGCTTCCTCTGGAATAGAATGACTCCTAGAAATTCAGGGCTGTCTGACCAGTGGTGGGGTCTGCAGACAGAGTCCTTGGTCTCTGATACATCATATAGACATTATAAATCACAGGATGTATCAGGTGCACGAGCCCCACCAGTCCTGCCCTTACTATTCCCTGTGTTGAGTGCCCTCTTGAATGCAGCCTTAGGAGTCACTTCCAACATTTCTGTTTTCTATTGACCTTCTGTCTTTTTACACACACACTTTTTAAAATGGGCTTTATCTACTTTAAAAATGAGTAACTAAAATAACACATAAATTCTTCTGCCATTTATTAAGAAACATTTGCAGACAGCAATTTATTAAATGAAGTTTTAGACAAAACAGTCTGCATGGCCCTCTTTCGCTTTCAAGTAAGAAATTAAATGTTAGGAATGTAGCACTATTCCAATAGGGATCTGATGAAAATTCCTTGGAGGTTAAATAACATTCATAGATACTTAGTGTTGTGTGTCTTTCAAGAATAATATATGATTAAATAATAAGGAATTCAGGGGCCAGATTTTCAAGGAACTTAATTGTACACAAAATATATGCTTTTAAAAACCATATATAGAGAAGCTTTTATGTGAACTGTAATGGTCAGAAGGATAATTTTAGATTTTGTTTTTCTTTTCTAACATTGGGCCCTTTTATTAGATTTTAGGAACTCTGCTTCCTTCAGTATGCTTCAAAGGTCATATGTTTGAATTGGAAGCAGTCACTACAGAACTTTCAGTGTTACTGAAATGCCGATTTGACTAATGATAGCAAAGGTTATATAGAAAAGACAGTGTATTTAACCTGCAAATGAGTTGGCATCTTGCCATCTGGTCCTCATCTGCTAAATCTGTTTTCAGTCTCTTGGTCTATCAGCTATGGAGAAAATGAACTGAGAGGATATCCTTAGTTTTGAAAAAGATAATGGACCTAAGGAGGGCTGTTATACCAATAGGAAGAGTAGATTGGAGTTTAAATCAGGCCAGGATGGGGAAAAGTAACACTAGGAACCAGGCCAGGAACTTGCGTGTTGAGCGGCATGCCTGCATTGCACTTCTGTGCAGGAGGATTAAGGACAATGGTGGTGGGACCTCTCACACACATGTGGTCTCATTGCCTCCATCCCTGCTTGGGAATGTCCACCTGACTGTTTATCTCTTCTGCTTCCAGACTGAGCAGAAATGGAAGATAAGAACCCAGACTGTTGCAGTGATTTATTTATGCTTTAATATGCCATATAAAGCCACTTTGTTTCAAAATTAAGATGAAACACCCAAGGAAGGAACTGGCTAAAGATTTAAGCAGTCTTCAAATTGCCACATCTGTTACAATTGTCCCTATAAGGCAGATGGCTTTTTGATAGGATGAATCTCATTGTGGAAGAAATGGATGAGGTTTTCTTCTGGTTTTTCTCTTGGATTGTCATTGCTACAGTTGAGCTTATAACAGAAATGTCTGCTTTGGTAGGTTAAATCCAATATATTGTCATGATTTCTTTTCCACAAGAGCCATTTTAAAGTCATTGAAACATCTGAAATTTGGGAATTTGACACAAAATTACTTTTTCAGCTCATCTTGAACACAAAACACACAGACACACACAGACACACACAGACACATTGCATATACCCCCAAAAGAACAGGTAATCTAACAACCCAAGGCCCAGGTAATCAGCAGGAACTTAGATCCCACCCCATATAGCGTGAGATCTCCAGTTTGCTACACTCCTTACCATTCCCTGATATTTTACACTTAGCTCATTTCTCTCATTTGACGCTCATCAATAAATCCAAGAATGATGGATTTGATTTTTCTTTTTTGGTCTTAGAGCTATTTCTCCACATACAGTCTGATGCCTTCTGTTACTAGATGTGCAACACTCCAGCAAATAGACCAGAACTAGTAAAAGGGGTAATATAGGCATTAATGATGCTTAATTGTCCTGTATAATCTCTGGCAAGATTTCTGGGTAATTTCTTTGATAATTGAAATGTAACAAGTTAAGTCTCCCAAGAGTTATGTATGCTATATTTGAAAAATCTGCATTTGAGATAAATTTGATATTGTGTCCAAGGTCACCAGAAATGAGTGAATTTATTAAGTGTGAGAGGACATCAAGCTTCCACAGTCTCTCTTCTTTCCCTGCTGCAATACTGGGATTGTCTGGAGGACAACAGAGAGCACCTTGCTGTTGGAGATTCTGAGGCAGGAATGCTGGCTTAGAATGATTCAGAAACCTTTTCTTTCCTTCCAGAGCAAATCCTATGCTTACAGGAATCTCATGGAAGATGACTGAAAGTTGTACTCTCTACTAGCTTTTGCCTGTGAGCACCCTTAGGAATCAGTCAGTGTGTTAGGAGTGGTGGCACATGCCTATACTCCCAGTACTTGGGAGGCTGAGGCAGGAGGTCTACCACAAGTTCGAGGCCAGCCTAGACTACATAGTGAGTTCAAGAGCAGCCTGAACTACACAGCAAGACCCTGTCTCCAAAAAAACTAAAAAAAAAAAAAAAAAAAAGAAATCAGTCTGTGAGAAGTACTATTTACTATTTAAAGCATAAAATTTGCTAAATTGTGCATGTTAATGTAAATTTCTTTATATGCTACTAGGATTCTATCCCGGCCAGACTTCAGCCCAGTGTTAAGCTTGGACATATCATATGCTGATGTTTTCAGTCATAATGTGGAGGTCACTTGGTGTGGGTTTGATCTGCAGACAGACAAATTCCCGTATTTGTTCTGGAGCTGTATAACTCCTTGAGGACAGGGCTTCCTGAAAGTATGTGCATGTGCCTCTTTATACAGCATTTACTAAATCACTGGAGTGTGAGCTGTATGATTTAAATCTCCTTCTAGGGAAGCTGGAATAAATGCCCTGTTACGCTGTGGTCACTTTTTTTCCCCCTTTCACTACTGGAATTTGAACCCAGCAACACTCTTCACTGAGTTATATCTCCACATTTGTTTTTCGAGACAGAGTCTCACTAAGTTGCCCAGGCTTGAACCTGTGATTTTCCTGCCACAGCTTCGGAACAGCTGGCATTACAGATGTGTGCCACAGGCATGGTTACTTGTTGAATTACTTAATCACTGACGTTTGAGGCTAGGAGATATTTCCAGAGGTGACTTGGTTCACCCCGCTTCTTCTCTTTGTATATGGCAGTGGGCGTAAACCTATGGCATGTGTTTTTCTTTTAAGACAAAAGATGTTATGTATGAGTTGTTTTTCCTAAACTAAAATCTCAGTATTCAGATATAATTGCAGTGCTGGCACTTCAGGATAAATAAATGGGTTTGGGGTTGCAGTTTGGGCACTCATCTCTAAAAGGTTCACCTTCACTGGTATATTGGCAAAACAGGTAATCTTGCAATGAAAGTGACAGTACATAAGCTTCCCACGATATTCATCCTTTAGAGGAAACAAAAATGTGTCACCATGTTTCTCCTTTAATGGTCATCTGTCCACTTCGAGATCCTTCTGCTCTGAGAAACGCTCTGGGCTATGCTGGTTTCCTCATCTTCTCAGCCACTGTCCCCCTTGTCCCTAACAGACTCCTGATTTTGAGTTAATCCGCACAGTTAATTGAGTTCAGGTGTGGTGGACCTGCTCCTACCCTTACCGGATGGATCAGTACTGAGCTAAACAGTCTAGTCAGTCTGTTCTGCTTCAACAGCAATTGGTGTGAACCCTGGGACAATGAGAGACATAAGAGGAAGTAGGAGCAATTCCCTTCCCTAATAAAAATGGTGGACACCAAAGAAGAGAAATCATTTTGACATTCTCTTTTTCCTGCTTTGAATGAGGTATGTTGCTTGAAAATACAGCAGCCATTTTGTGAACATGGGGTGAAAGGCTTGAGGAAGGGAGACTAGCATTCTGAGAATGGTGGGATAGGAGACAGCTATGTCTTTACAGCACTGCGGAATAGCTGACTTGACCCCAGCAACCGCCTCCCTCCAGATTTCTGAGAAAAATAACCCACTCACTGTTTAAGCCGCTGCTACTCAAGATTCTCTTATTTGCAGCCCAAAGCATTCCTAACTGGTAAATACCTAAAAGGCAAATGATGTAGCAGAGATGTCCACCAGTTGAACTAGATGAAAAGACAGCAGTATAATTTTTCTCAATCTGCTGTTCTGTCAATATTATTTTCCTTTGGCCTGGAAAGAAAGACAGTTGTTGAGAAATGTAATTAGACTGTTGATACATGTGGCCAAGTTTTAATTTGTACTTGAATTTGAGGCTCCAAAGTGTTTGGTAACAGCAAGAAGAATCTCTCTCTCTTTGATATTTTTTTTGGGGGGGTAACTACTTGTTTTATAATCTAGTCCAGTTGGGGGCTTGGACTGTAGTACTGTATTTACGGTAGACCAATTTAGATCTTCTCTCAGGAGACTCTGGTTATGGCTCGATTCCCAGAGCAGCCGAAATGATCAGGAGGTGGAGCTCTCTTTTGTTAGTTTTGGGGAGCCTCTGATGGGCTCCAAGAGGGCAAGTGCAGATTGTGTGGAAGAGCTTTACCTTGCTGGGGAGTAGCAGCTATATGGTACACATAAAGCAGGATGGCAGGTATTCCTCTCTGAGTTAGCTGCAGCCTCCTTTCTAAATCTTTGGCTGGAGTTTAGTCCACTTATAATTTCAGGTGAAACCAAACCTGTAAGCGACCCTATAAAATGTTTGTTATAATTTCCTGCTATGCACAATATCATCTCCAGAATGTTGCTAGGTAGTGACTTCATGTTATTTAAGCCAGTTTGAAACTTTTTATTTTGTATTATCTGTGTTATATGACTAGCTGAAATCATTGAAAACTCTCAATGAGGAAGTATTTTTAAATGGATATAGTTTGTTTAATAATATAGTTGCAGCCAGCTTCAAAATAATACTAATGTGACCTGAGTTAATAAGTAGATCAGCAGTTTGTAACTGGTGCTTGGCTTTGCATAAATATTTCCCTATAAGTGAATACCACTCTCTCTATTACTTATTAATTGCTAATTCGTAAAACATAATTTTTCAACTGAATAAAGCAGAACACAAATTCAGACCACTGCAGATCCAAATTTTTTAAAAATCTGATTTAATCAGGTCAGAATTAAACATTTTACTGTATGTCATTTCTTTTTAATCTTATGGGTTATTAAACATGGTAAGTGATCACTTTGTGAGGAAATGTCATAGGAGTATTGATTAGGCATCAAGATAGAGCCTTATTATTTTAAAAAATAATTGGCTTCAGTAAATGCTCAGGTTCTGCTAAAGCAATAGTGCTTATGCAGATAAGAAAGAGTTCTTGCTCAAGTTCTTATTTTTCCTTTAAGTTTCAGAAGAAGGTTGTTGAGATAACAGTCCCCTAGACGAAATGATATCAAAGTAAATGTGTCTTTCCTTTGCATCGTTTATTTGGAATGACAGTGTCTTTTCCGACAATGCTGTTGAAAGTGAAATGTGCATTGCTTCACTGAGTGACTGTCAGGTGTGAGGAGCTGACCTAGCAGTGCAGGTATGAATTCCTCCTTCTGTCTTTAGCATTTCCTCCTGCTGATTTCCACACAGCAACAGGTATATCAACAACAGAGTTCACAATGTGCCATTTTCCTGCTTAAAATCACTGAGCAGCCCCTGTCAGGTAAAGGTCTTCATACTGTGGCCACTCTAGTCCCACAGGACCTGTCCCTCAGTGTCAGCCCAATCTAAAGCCACCTTCTCCCTCTTGCAGGGTGCTCCATCCTTAATTCCTTTTTCTGCCTAAAAACATTTATACCTGCCACTTGCCCTGTGTGGGAATCTCTTTTTCTAGATCTTTCTTTGGCTGGCTCCTCCTCATAGTCACATACCCAGTCTTTGTGTCACCTTCCCAGAGTTGCCTTCCACCCTCATCCACTGTAAAGTAGAGCCCCCTAATCTCACCCACAATCATTCTCCACCACATCACCCAGATTAATATGTCGATCTTAAAAATAATGTGACTCCCCTTCTGCATTTCTTTTATATATGTCTACGTTTTTATTGTGTGTCTGAATACAGAAGCCTAGTCTTGCCCACCTGGTTTCTGCATCATGTCTGTCTGTGATTGGAGCTTTGAGGTCCTCATGGTTATTCTGTGAAACAATGCAAAACAAAAAAAGAAGAAAACAGTATGTGAATACATTGGAAATACTTTTCAAGTGGCAGAATTACTTTGGGCCATCCACTTACATTACTATATTACATTCAGTGTAATATATCTAACACGGTGTTCACTTTTCCCAGTGCGTGTTTATTATGGTTTGGATAGGAAATGTCTCCCAAGGCTTATGTACTGGGGGCTTGATCCCCAGTGCAGCAGTGTTCAAACTGAGGCTTTTAGAAGGTGATCAGATCACAAGAGCTCTAACTCCATGAGTGGATTAACGCACTGATGGATGTATGATTTGATGGCATTATTAAGAGACAGAGTCTAATTGGATGAAGCAGGTGGGACATGGCTCTCAAAGGTATATCTTGTCCTTAGCCTCTTCTTCTCTGGTTCTTCTTGCTGCCTTTGCTCCCTGGCTGCTATGAAGTGAGCACCTGTCCTCGCCCCTCCCTTTTGCTGTGATGTTTCTCTCTCATCACAGGCCTAAAAGCAATGCAGCCAGTTAACCATGGACTGAATCCTTTGAAACTGTGAGTTAAAACAAACCTTTCCCCTTTCAAGTATTCTCACCTATGTTGTCACAGTGACAGAAACACATTGCTCAGTGCAGTCTTTTTTTTTTTTTTTTTTTAATGTGGTGCTAAGGATTAATCTCAGGGCTTCACACATGCTAGGTACACATTGTCTCACTAAGTCCCTCAGCCTGTCACCAGTTCTTTTCATCATAAAACGTCTACCTCAATGGACGTTCCATTTAGAATAATTCTCTCCCCTTTTTACTTATTTAAAAAAAATTCTGATATAGCAAAAATTTTTATTGAAGTCTCTTCATGAGGTAACACCAATTAAATGTCTAAATAAGTAGTTCCCAAACTGCATTCTGTGAATTCTTTTTTTAAGGTATAAAGAAAACAGGTTTATTTTTTAACTCTGATAAATCTCTGTTAAAATGAGCATGCTGTCCAATAAAGCAGATGTACTACAATAGTATTGTATTCCTTCAGAGCATTCCATTGACATGTAGAGGAATGTTCCTAAGTTCTGCAGTGAGCACTTGCTAGTACTTTGTCTCATGACTACTGTCAATATGTAGCCTTCCTGTGTGTTTTGTTTCTTTCCATATCTCTGTTAATATTGCACCGAATTATATCCTTTCTATCCTTTGGCCTGTTGTGGCTCTAATGGGGAATGTTGATGGTTGCATGACTCTCTAGAGGGAATGTGGAGCCCTTGAGATGCACACGATGTAAGGATACCCTCCTGGGGGCCTCAGCTGCCCTTGGTCCCAACCATGCTCTCAAGAGTGGAAGGCATCAGTATTTCTAAAAGGCATGTTTTCCAGCACCTTGTAGATGGTGGTCGAGAGAATTTATCACCTTCTTTCTGATCAGTGTTTATAAATAGCTGTAATGCTCTCTCTGGCCATTTTCAAGACAATGTCGATGATGTGAGAGTGGCATTAACCAGGGATTTCTGGGCCTTGTGAGTGCTGTAGAAACTTATTGCCCTAAGTCAAACACAAAACAACAAAACAAAACAAACCTCCCCAAAACAAGAAAGCCAAGACAATATATATATTATCTGCCCTGTGGAACGATCTTTGAAGATCTGGTAGCACTTCTAAATCCATTTTACAACTATGGGAAAACATCCATTGCAACAGTTACACACTGTCAGGATCAACATCTATAGCAAGCAGAATGGCTGGCATTCTGTGCATTGAGTATTTTGTTCTCTCCAACCTCCATTTTGGTATAATTCAATTCAAAGGCAAGGTTTCTCATGGTAAAATATTAAGCCAAGGTGTTTTATATAAAAAAAAAATTGAACTACCTTATTCTCTGGGTGGCATAGTTTAAATAAGATGAAAGTGTAAATCTAATCAACTGCAAGACGATGTCTGTTTTATAATATATAGCTTCTTTAAAAAAGACTGATTCATATGCAGCAGTAATTCATTTAATCTCAACAAGCCTTTGCATAATTTTATATTTCTCTACTATACTCTTTGCGAAGAATGTTCATGTAAATCACTTTCCCATGCTAAATTGTGTTCAGAAAAATATTTGAGAAGCTGCTAGACTATTAACCCCTTAAATAATAGCTTCTCTTTCCTTTTTCTTTGCTTTATTTTTTATTACTAGTTTAGTTACCTGGGATCAGGTTTTCTGAGAGGTGGAGTTTCCACATTTTTCCTGTTATGCACAGAGTGGCCCGCTTGCAGAGTGGTGGAATTCAAGCCTCCGGGTCTTCTTCCTGTGACTACTGTCTGTAGCTGGGCTCCTCTTGTATTGAGTTGGCTGGAATGAAATCTGATGCTACTTGTTCCTGGAATCTCTGCAGAGAATGAAGAAGGAAATGTAATATTTCCTGTCTTTTAGCATTGGCTTAGTCACTTTCTCATCACAGAGGCCCCGTACCTGACACTCACTACTTAAAAAAAGGAGAGGCTTATGTTGGCTCACATTTTGTAGAGATTACAGTCCATAGTCATCTGGCTCCAGGGCAGTAATAGCATGGTGGAAGAGCCTGGGGTGGAGAACTACTCATTTCATGGCAACTAGGAAGCAGAGAGCTAAGGGGCGGAGCCAGGGAGGAGACATACCCTTCCAGGTCCTGCCCACAGTGACCTGCCTTTTCTGTTCACTCCTCATCTAGCAGCAAGTCAGCTATAAGCCCCCATAATCCAGTCGCCTTCCAAAGGTCCCTCCTATGAGCACATGAGGCTTTGGGGGACATCTAGATACAAATCATAACAAGCATTTTCAGCTTGCTCGCACTGATTTCTCTGGTATTCCTTCTTTTCCATGCTACTCCAGAGAGGATCCAAAGACTAGCTCACATATCTACTTCCCAGCCTTCATTTCTGAATAATCAAGTTGTTAACCCCCTGCCGCCAGTCTTTGGTGGACTTGAGACCATAGAAGACAATTGGATGATTGTCCCTCTGTCCTTCTGCTGTCTTTTCATGACATATATTTCCATGTGTGTGGTGCTATAATAAGAATTTGAAGATGTTTTATTCATCTTTGTGTCTAAATGTTGGCTTAACTGTAATACAGGAATTAACATTTGAGGTAGGTTCTATTACTATTTTTCGGGTAGAAACACTGGGACACACAGAGGTTTAGTGGTCCCTTCAAGAGCCTGTGGTGATAGAGCCATATTTCAAACCAGGCATGGTGGTTGCAGAGTTTATGCATACAAGTCATTGTACTCTCCCCTGTAAGTTGAATGACTTAACAGTGACCAGAAGGGATAAAGATTCAAACTGTATTGCATCAGAATTGTATTTGTGGTGTTTTCCTTCTGAACAGATTAAAAAATAATGTTTACTCAAATCTTGAGTCTTGCAATTTAAAAATGAAGAGAAATTTTCTATTAATACTACACTTTTCATGGAGACCATCCATTCATTTGTAACAAATACTTACTGAGCCCTTATTATATGCTATGCATTACCCTGGATGATGGGGATTTGGCCATGAAGAAAATGGAAAAAAATTCTCTCCTCTGAGGTGACGTACATTAGGTAGCATTGTGGTGTGCAGTGCTGATGGACCTGAGCCAGGTATTGGAGCTGATCTCTTACCCACGGGCTTTGTGGTTAAAGCCTTTCTCAAGGTGCTTCAGAACAAGGGGAGTCCTGTGCCTAAAAGGGTTTCTTCTGGATGACCGAAGGATAACTGGAGCAAGTCATTTTGACAAGAACCTGAGAGCTGAGACAGAATCACTCAGATATCTTTGTGTGGTGGTGATTTTTGTTACTATAGTAACCACTTCTCTTAGCATCCCTCCACCACTACATCATAATTTAGACAGGACAGTGCACATTTATATACATGCCTATTGCTTTTATAAAGCCTGGGCGAGTGGGCAAAATCTCTAATCCATTACATGTATGGTCCTTTCAGGATGCCCAGGCTCAGGCTAATTGAACCTGTTCTTGTCGGCTTATCTTTGTCAGTGCTTCCTTGGAGTATTAAATTGTTCTGACATGATGTTGTGTATGCGATTGATGGTATTTTTAAAATACACATGTTTACAGGCACACCCAACAAATTCTCACTTTTTCTAATCCAAAAACATGTTAATTCTCACACAAAGTTTTTTTTGCACTCATATCACATCACATTAATGATTAAATACTTGAAGATCTAATGAGGCCCTCCTGTAATTAAGATTTCATCATTCTCACTTTGGTATAAGTTCTCTACCAAAACTGTGATTATGATACACATTTTCCATGTTAGAGTTACTAATTTTGTCTTTTGTTGTCGTTGTTCACTTTCTAACAGTGAGAAAGTTCTGTCTAAAGAGAAGGATATTACCTGTGTTGGATGAAGTTGCTGGATATGGTACAAACATAACATCCATGGAATCGGGGCCTTTTTGCAAGAAGCACTGGGAATAGAAAAAAGAACCTGATTAGAGGGTTCAGGAAATTTGAAAGCTACTGCCTCAAGGAAGTTCTGTAGCCAGATGTGCCTCAGTATGGCTCCTGCTGCTGTTCTCGCATCTAGAGATTCTCACAGTGCTGTGGCAGCCACCTTGGGATGGGAGAACTCTTAACCCATGCTGTGTGCTAGACATTCTGCATGGAAGGTCTGGTATTAAAGCTTTTTGGTGAAGTAGCTCTTCATTACACACATGTCACTCCATGTGTATGTAGAATGCCATGGGGTTTCACTATTAGCCACAGTATGTCCTGAATCGCCCCTCTTCTCAGTTCCTCTAGGTTGATGAGTACAGGTCCTTGGTCCAAATGCTAAGGTAGGGTTTCCCTTGGGCCTCTCTAACATTCTTTTTTGACTTGTGACCACAGTCCTGGTTGCTGAGTTCACAGGAGATGTCTTTATATTATTGTTCCTTTACCTCTCTAACATTCTTTTTTTGGGCCTCTCTAACATTCTTTTTTGACTTGTGGCCTCTCTAACATTCTTGAGCCTCTCTAACATTCTTTTTTGACTTGTGACCACAGTCCCTTAACATTCTTGGGCCTCTCTAACATTCTTTTTTGACTTGTGACCACAGTCCTGGTTGCTGAGTTCACAGGAGATGTCTTTATGTTATTCTTCCTTTACACTGATGTCTGAAGTCTCATTTACAGTTTTTCTTAGAAAAATGGATGCCTACTTCTCATGTCTGCACACGTCAAAGGTAGTATTTGTGGTGGTGTATTAGTTACTTTTCTAGCGTCAACAGTTTACAAGAGAGCAGGTTTAATACAGGACATTTACATCTGTACATTAAAACATTCACACAACATGAGCCAAGTGCAAGAGAGTGCAAAATGTCTCTGTGGGCTGGAGACTGGAAAGATTCAATTGATTCTTAATCTGTAGGGGTTGGGGATTTAGCTCAGTGGTAGAACAGTTGCCTAGTAAATGCAAAGCCCTGAGTTTGATTTCCCAGCACCCTCCCCCAACTTCTTAATCCACGGAGGCACCACTCCCATTGTGAGGGTACTGTCAAGGGAGGTACTGTCCCTGAGTAGGAAGGCTGAGAAGGAATGTGAAAGGCAGCAGGGAAAGGCTTCACAGTGGACAGCAAGGGTGTCAGGGACAGAGTGAGAAGGTTTGAGTGCATTCCAACAAGGAATGGCTTAGGAACACCTCTGAGCTGAGCTATGACAATTTGAGAATTACAGGTTGCTCAGCAGGCCTCCATATTACTTCTGTCTGCCACATCCCACCCCAAACTTTGGAAAACAAAGTTGCCTTTTTATTAATCAAGACTATATAACCATACGTGGAAAACAAGGGGACATAAGAAAATGCTTAAAACAATGTGCAGTGATTTCATCCCATGGGTGTTCATTGCTGTATCATTTGGAATAGCATAAATAAGAGGGATGATTTATTTGAGTACAATATGTTTTTCCCTGTTACATTTCTATGTATGTAACCTTCTTTTCCATCACCCAGAGGCATCCATTTGCCTCAGGGGATTGGGATTCTTAAAGCAGAAAGGAAAAAAGAATCAGCATTCAACTTTTGTCTACCAAAATAAGATTTTCTAAATCCCTTAAGCCTCCATAACATAATCAAGAATGAGGCTTGGTGAACTTGAATGTCAAGTTTAATATAACTAGGGGGACTACACTTCCTAGCTTGCTTGGGACAGCTTCAGTGCATGTACCTAGTCATGACTTGTTGTCAGTAGCACTCCTTTCACTCTCAGCTGCATCCTGGTTTGGATGATAATCACAGAGATGCGAATGAGATGAAGCCTGGTCCTTTGGGCCCAGTGGCATGTGGGAAAGAAGATGGAAGATAGATGAGGAGGGAAGGAAAGTGCCTAAATGTGCGCATTGTTATCTTATACCTCATAGTCAGAATTCCAATCTGTATCAGCGTTCTGGGTTCCATGCACATGTTAGCTAAAAGCAGTAGCTTGTTGACCTCCCAATCTCTCAGACTCATGAGAAGACCTCCTTATGTGGAGACAGGTTAGCAGCACCCTAATAAGAATAAATGAGACCAAGTGTCACTGATTATATACTCTTGGAATCATGGCACTCTTGGAGGCTGAGGCAGGAGGACCCTAGCCCAGGCAATTTAGTAACTTAGACTCCGTCACAAAATAAAAAGGAAAAAGGGTTGGGGATACAGCTCAGTGCAGAGGCCCTAGGTTCGATCCCTAGCATGAGGCAAGGTCAGGGAGTAAAATACAAAGCCTGGTACAGAGTCAGCCTTCACAGGCACTCACCTTGGAAGCAGGGCTCACTCTTTCATTCATCGAGTGCCATTAAGAAGAGGTATTAGAAAAAAAAAAAAAAAAAAAAAAAAAAGAAGAGGTATTAGAAAACGCACCACGCGGAGTTTTAGGCAGAGCTCTGGGAGAGAAAATGCAGAGAAATGAAGTAAACATTCCCTACAAAGATAAGCAATTAAAGGCCTTTAAAAAGCTGATGATTTCAGAGTCAGGTAGCAAGGGAGGAGCTGCAGCTCCACACTGTCCTTGCACTCTTTGAAATCATGTGGTCTTTGTGTCTGTGAAATTAGATAGCCTGATTGCAGCTCTCTCTTTCTTTTCTTTTTTTGTGTATTGCACATTGAAGGAAGTGGTTGATACATCAATCCTGGGTAGGGAATAATTTATTATTTTTGTTTTCCTTCTCAGAGATCAAGATGAAATATATTTATGTTCCCAGCCTATTTGTGCTAGGGTCTTTGGGTTTTCAAACAGGGAGATTACACAGATCCCTTTGGGATTACAGTTCACTGGCCTGATGGTCCTTACCTCACTCTCTCCTCCGTCAGCAACTACCCCAGACTCCCAGGCAAATCTTGTATCTGGTATAGTGTCTCACTGCTAGGTAGATGGTATCAGATTCGTCAGCCTCCAGAAACAATCCAAAGAAGCATGAGTTTAGTAAATGCTTCCTTGGAATATGTTTTTTTGTTTTGTTTTGTTTGTGGAATCCAATTTCAGAGGAACCTAACTCTCATATACCTTCAATGCGAACACAAACTTTTTGAAAGCTCTGCTCTGACAGACTGCTTCTGGCACCTGGTTGCCCCTAGGGACATCTCAGTTGAGACGGGCCACTGCCTCCATTGTAGTTTACTAAGTTTATAAATCCCCAACAGAATGAGTTCTACAGTCTAACCTCGTCCCGCTTTTTTAATGTAAGCAGCACAAAATCTTGTTTATAAAATGGAGTGTTTTTATATAATGTGTGCACATAAATATTTCATTGATGCAATTATCTTTGACATGAAGTAATTCCATGGCATGGCTGGTGCCTGGGAGAAGTGATAAATCTGTTCTCCCCCACCCTACCCCTGAGTGATTTCTTTTTAAACAAACAAAATATGTAACCATAGTTCTTGTGTGTACACGTCTGTTGGTAGCTGCCTTCTCATTCCCTGGAATGTGCGCGTGACCCTAGGAGTAAGTGGTAATGCACAAGGAAAGCAGTGTTGCTTTTCACTCTCAAAGTGAAGTAGACGAATGCTGGTTCACTTGGAGTTTTCAAACTACCAGGAGCACCCTTAATTAAAAATGTATTTCGAATTCTGAGCTTTTTGCACATAATAAGAATTAGCAAACTGAACTTATACCTTTCTCTTGACAAAAAAAAAAAAAAGGAAAAAAGATGGCCTGGAGAGAAGTAAGAAAAATCTTTCTAACCCTGCAAAAGTTACAACTGCTGTATGTGCATTCTTAACATTGGTTTCAGAAGATTGTTACATGTAGTGTTCACCATCTGACAAAAGTGATCCGTACTTGCTGGGATGCCTTTTTGGCAGAACACTGCTAATTAAAACTTACATGTCTGAGATATTCTTTCTAGGTAGATGTATATCTCAAGAGCAAATCTAAAGCCTATACCATATTTGCTGGCTCTCCACCTTCTTTGTGATTCTTTGGCTTGTTTTCTCTGTCACCTTGTATCTTTGTCACCGTCTTATGTGCTAATTCTAAACCTGGGTCTGTGGTTCCTGCTTTGAGTTTCTGGGCAAATGAAATTCCCTGGTTATTACCTATAATGTTTCTCCAGCAGTTTGGAGCAAACAAAGCTGCCAGGTCCAGCCTCAATGGTAAACAGAATTTTGAGATAATTTGTGTTGATGGTGGCGGCGGCGGTGGCGGTGGTGTGTGTATGAGAGAGAGAGAGAGAGAGACA
The DNA here is from genome assembly GCA_004026905.1 of Hystrix cristata. Classification (NCBI taxonomy): domain Eukaryota; kingdom Metazoa; phylum Chordata; class Mammalia; order Rodentia; family Hystricidae; genus Hystrix; species Hystrix cristata. The sequence continues at coordinate 13,483 of PVJO010018277.1, read as the reverse complement.
TGATGATGATGATGTCACCTAAGTGTTTTCATTAAAAAGTCTGCAATGCGTGGGAAGAAATGACTGAGGACTTATCTGTAGTAAACTGACTTATGGACTGTTGGTGATTCTTGGGGGATTCTGTCAAGATCTTGAATTTTACTCTACTTACAAGCTGACAGTTTTGCCTCCTACAGTTTCATACATACCGGCAGAAACATGAGACTCTTGGGTTGGATATCGAGGACTTCGTCACTCACAGCACAGCAAGCACCATGAGCATCGAGTTTGTATAGGTGCCCCATGCCACCCAAATCCCCAGGGGACAATTCAGAAGGGCTCCAGTGGATACTGTGCATGGTGACTTTGGTCCACAGCCCAGGACCCCTGAGCTGGTGGAATTAGCCCTTAATGCAAGCCTTCTCTGAGTAGAGACATTGCTTCATGTCACAAGATTGTCACTGTGAACACCACCCTGAACAGTGGGTCAGGCAAAAAGCAGATGGGGCCTAGCATTCCTCACAGGACGCGCAGGAGTCAGGGGCCATGGCAGTTTGCCTCCCAGGCTACGTGCCATGTCATGTTAATAAGAATAATAGCTGCGCCTTACTGCATGTTAGCCCTGCGCACACTGTTTTACCTGGGCTAATTTTAATCCTTACAGTCACTCCAAATACTGTAATATGCCTGTCTTACAGATAGAGAAGGCAGGACATCTAAACAGCATCACCTGGTCCGACCATACACCTAAAGTGAGACTGCAGTATTTTCTCTTTTAGTCCCATGTATGTATATTTTGTGACTTTTGCAATATTATTTTATGTAAAATTTCACCTTTGTCTTCACTACTAGAATAAAAACTCTTTAAAGTCAAGGACTTTATTTCACATTTACCAAAACTCCTGTGATCTAGTAGGTACACACTAGGTATTTGTTAAATGATTAAGTAAATGTATGAAGTTGCTCACGTACTAAGTGATGGAGCCAGGATTTAAACTGAGTTCTTTCTGATACTTAAGCTTTATTCTTAATTATCATTAATCTCTGCCCTTCTCAATTTATAGTAGAACTAATGCTCAAAACTCATTGAGACTTAGCATTCTGCTTGGCTTGTTTTAGTAGTTCCAGCAAGATAGGTAGTCAGTATTATTTTGAAAGTCAGTTAGAAATGAAAGCAAGCTTGCCTGCCTGCCTGCCTTCCCTCCTTTCATCCTTCCCTCCTTTTTAGTCTTCCTTGCAATTTGATAGGGAGAAAACAATGGGTATCTCCCAGAACCTGAAATAACCATTTTTACTTAAATACAAGGTTCTTTCCAGAGCTTGCTGTGGGTTGACAGCAGAGAGGGCAAGTTTCTTCCTCAGCTGGTTTCCATGGTGATGGCTGCAGCTTTGATAAGGCTGGTGTGGCAGGGAGAGAAAAGCCAAAGACGGGGTGATCTTGGATCACACAAGTATCCCGGACACTTGATGACAACAAATGCTAGACTCTGCTGCAAATAACAGTGGACAGACACTGGCTCATAAGTGGATGGAAGGGGCCCTAAAAAGTTGTTGTGTCCATGGAACTTTCTCTGTACTGCATTTTTGAGAGATTAGCCTGTATTTGAAGTGAAAAATTAAGTTTACTTTTCTGTGTCTTTCTGAATGCATATTCAGTTGGAGATTCTCCTAGTGGGAAAATAGTTAAAATGATGATCACCTGCTGAAGTTCCTAGAGATATCCTCATGTATCTAGGGGCAAAATTTGTAAGATGCTGAGAAAACATTTCATTGAACAAATGTTTATGAAATGTGATTTAGCTAATCTGTTGCTTTATTATAAACCCTCCAAACCTGAAGATGTAGTGGTTTATTATTATTTCTTAGGTTTGATTTTTCTCCATCCTTGGGACCTCTCATTGGTTGTAGTCCAATGGTAGCTGCACTTTGATTTATGTTACAGAATGCTCAACCATGTCTGGCAGTGGTTACTGGCCATTGGTTGGCATCTCAGCTGGGACTGTCATGCAGAACACAGACACACAGCGTGGTTTCCTTACAGTGTGTTGGTTAGATCCAGAGAGTCATCTTAGAGGAGCTAGAAGTCTCCTACACCCTTCGTCTGGTAAAACATCACTTTTCCCATAATCTCTTATTCAAATCCAAGTACCCAATTTAGAGAGAAGGGCACATAGACCTTCTTTCAATGGGAATAATGTAAATAAATTTTCATGTTTACTTGATTGATTGATTGCTTAATTGTAGCACTGAGAATTGAACCAAGGGCCTTGCACATACTAGGCAAGTGTTTTACCACTGAGCTACATTTCCATCCTTCCATTCCCTCTGTGTTTTAGTCTCCTAATTTGCCCAGGCTGGCCTTGAACTTGTGATCCTTCTGCCTTAGCCTCCCAAGTAGCTGGGATTTCAGGTATGCACCATGAGGTCTGTCTAGGCTGTGGTTTAAAACGAATACAAGGGCTGACTATGTGCTAGGCACTGTGAAGAGACACATTCTTTTTCACTCCTCATGTAGTTTATAGCCTGGGAGATAGTTGTAGCCTAAAATTACACAAATTAGGAAAATTGTGATATGGTAAGGACCATGAAAGGATGTGCTCTGAGGCTTTAGAATATATTAAGGTTATATTTCTTCTCTAGGGCTGCCATAACAGAGTACCATAAACGGGTGGCTCAAACAACAGAAATTTGTATTCTCTCATTCCTGGAGGCTGGAAGTTGCAGATCAAGGTGTCAGTAGGCTTGGTTTGTTCTGGGGCCTCTATCCTGGCCTTGCATATAGATGACTTTTCATAGTGTCCTCACATGGTTTTTTCTGTCTGTGTGCACATGTCTATGACCCACTTTCTTTTTATATAAGGACACCAGTCATACCAGATTAGGCCCTACCTATGCGATCTAACTTACCTTAGTTACAGCTTTTAAATCATGTCTATAACTACATTCATATTCTCGGGAGTAAGACAGCGTAGGAAGTTTGGGGCGACACAGTGAAGCTCATGACAGGGATTTGACTAAAGATTTTTTTTTTTAGTTGTATCTTGCTGTGGATATAAACTCAAATTGCCAGGTTTTAATTTGGCCTAGTCTTTGCTTGTAGTTTTGGCTTTTGTATTTAATTTTTTACACTTGAACATAATGTTTACACAGTTCCAAAGTGAAATATACAAAATAAAATATATTAGAAAAAATAAGGCTTCCAAACTTCAACTTCATTTCCTTTGCAAGTCCTTAACCTATTGATCCTATTTATACATTTATGAAAAATCTAGTATGTCCAATGATTGTGGTATTATGCCTTTTTTTTTTTTTTTTTTTTTTTTTTTTTTTTTTTTTTTTTTTTTTTTTTGGTACTGGGGATCGAACTCAGGGCCTTGTGGTCACGAGTCAAACACTCTAACTACTGAACTAAATCCCCAGCCCTGCATTATGCCGTTTGTACTCATTGTTTCTCAATTATGATTGTTTCTTTCCTGCCAGCCTTCAACTTCTCTTCTCTTGTTCATAACATCATCCTTGAAAATCTAACACTGCTCCTAGAATATAGGTGTTATTTGGTGAATAGTTGTTGAAAGATGGTATGGTATTGGAGTTCAAAATATAAATCACCATTCATAGTTTTGGGACTCATCTACAGAGAGGACATGAAAATTGATGGAGGCGTCAAGAGTAATGAGTATAAGAAGAGCAAAAGGCAGCAGGTCCATATTTAGAGGATAGACCAAGGAGAGTGAACATAGAGAAAAAGGAAGAGTCAGAAATGTCGGAAGCTGGCACTTTAAGAAAATTCATGTCTGGGGTGTTGAGGAGGACCTTTTTCAGGGGAGCTGTTGTTCAAGAGGTGCCCACTTGAAAAGCATGAACTGTACATTAGAAGACATTGGCTCAGGTTTTGCTTCTACCTGATTGATTGTGTGAACTGCGGCAGTTAATTCTTCCTGAAAATCAGGTTCTTCATATATGAAATGAGAATAATTGTTTCTGTCTGTACTGTGTACCTCAACTACTAAGTGTTCTACAAATGTGAAGGGAGAAAATGATTACTTGAGTCAAGAATCTCCTAAATTTACCTGGTTAAATGTCTAAGATTTGTTTGTTCGCTTGTTTGTTTTTGGTGCTGGGGATTGAATCTGGTGCCTTGCCCAGGTTAACTTCTTGCTCCACTGTGTAACTAACCTGGAACCTAACTACCCCTTTTAAATGATGGCTTATCTCCCTTACATTCTTGCATAATGCACTGTATTTCTTTTTCTAAACCAAAACACATAGGCTTATGAAATTTTAGGGCGTAACCTGTAAGCATACTTTCTTTAATGATAAGGTGTTGTACAAAGACAGCTTTCAAAAGTCAAAAGCTTGGACTTTTTTATAAGGCGCATGTCAGTATATCCTCATTAAGTAGACTTTTTCGAGGAGCTCTGATTATAAGGTCCATGGTTTGGGAGGATTATGCTTTCTAATTTAAATCCTGCCAGATACTTCTAGGCAAGAGTACATTAAGCAGGACCCGGTTTATACTGGTTATAATTTACGTTTCAGTTAATAAAACAGAAATGCCAAAAGCAGATTAGTGCTATGTTCAATATATATTTTTTTAACTACTGGACAAAAGCATGTCTTTTGTTTTTTCCCCCCTTTCTCTGTACTGGGATTGAACACAGGTCTTGTTTGAGCTGCATCCTCAGCCCTTTTTTTTTTTTAAATTTTTTAAATTTTTTTTTTACTTTTGAGATAGAGTTTTGCTCTGTGGCCCAGGTTGGCCTTGAACTTGTGATCTTTGTGGCTCAGCCTCCTGAATAGCTGGGATTACAGGCATGTGTCACTGTGCCTGGTTATGTCTTGAGGTTTTAGCCTGTCACATGTAATGTATGAAACAAATACTCTCCTTGTATGCTGATTAAGGTGGCAAACTTGGACCTCAGTGTCCCTGAAAGCAAGGCTAATGGATGATGTACAGAGAGGCAGCTGCTAAGTGCTCACATTGGCAAAGAAATGCTGCATGTCTATTAACATTTTTTGGCTCAAATTTCCTGTGTTTGTTTTCTCAAAAACCATCTATGATGTTTCCAAAAGAGGTTTAAATACTTTGTTCTCTGAATGAGGCTCTTGTGGTGGCTCATAAAGATGGAGAAAGACCTCAGAAGTAGTAATAGTGGTGGGTGAGTCAGCTCACTTTCATCAACAGCAACTTAGTGAAAGACACAGCTTCAGAGATGTGTTTTCTTACAGCTTTTGAGGTTTCTGTAATCCAGTGTGCTAAAGCACTGGACTGGAAACAAAGCAATGGAGGGTTTTCATTTCTGGTATGTCACTAACTGCTCTTGCTTTGTAGATTGGTTTAAGAAATATGACAGGCTGCACAATTTTTTCCTTGTCTCTTTACATATTAAAAAAAAGCCAGTGATGTGAAGGCAGAACACATTTCTGCCACACAAAGGACAGCAGAGGTAAACATATATACCTGTTCATCTTAATTAGAAAATGACTGAGTAGTTTCAAGCTTGATTTCTGTCTTGTGAAAGCCCAGGCACGTGGATCTATCCTTTCTTCGGTGTACTAGTTGCACCTTTCGAAAAGTTCGTTAGCGCTGAGACCTCAGATCCCCTGATCCCCAAAGTCACTGCACCTGTGGAGGAGATGGGATGGTAGAACTGGGGTTTATTCTTCCTTGCTTGGCTGGACTTACCTTCCTAACATCTCATATCATTCTCCTACTCAGATAATGTGATGTTTTGTGGGGGAAGAAAAGAAAAGAAGGGAAGGATTGAGTAAGAAGTCTGTTGAGGTCTTTTTGGAAGCTACTCGAAGAAATGGAATGCTAGCTCTTGTCTCTCCTTTCTCTTTCCCTCACCCTTTTTTTCCTTTTTTCTTCTTCTGTGTTTTTCTCTGTTCCCCACCCTTCTATTCTTCTCCCCTCATTTCAGCTTCTTCTTTTTCCTCTCCACTACCAATAACAAACTTGCCCACCTCTTTTTACCAAGTCCTACCTAGAAGAAATAATTTTTTGGGGGGTAGGGGGATGCTGGAGGTCGAACTCTGGGCCTTGTGCTTGCTAGGCAAGTGCTCTACCACTTGAGCTAAATCCCCAGCCCTCAGAAGAAATTGTTGATTGAAGATGTATTCCTTGAATTCAGTTTGTACAAGACAGTGTTTTTCTGCATTAATGGAGACAATAACATGTCCCAGCCATTCTCACTTTACTCTGTTCTTACTCTGTGTATATCAGTTAGGGTTCATTAGAGGGACAGATTTAATATTTCTTAGAAAAACATACATATATATGTATATGTATATACTCACACACACACATACACCCACATATAAAGGATGTATATGATACATGCAAGATTTACAAGGTAGGTTTACAGTGGCTGCCTGCACAGTTGGGGTAGAAGAATGCAAAACGGCTGCCTGTGTACTGGAGAGCCGGAAGATCCGGTCAAAAGTTGAGGGCCCGGAGCTCACTGTGGAGTCCGGTGCAAGTCCACACTGGAAAGCCAAAGGGTCTATGTGGGAAGGCTGAATTGCCTGTGCTGGAAGTCTGAGGAACTGGAGATGAATGTCCATAGCTGATGTGAAGACTGGAGCTCCTCCAAGAGAACAAAAGGATAGACTTCCTTCTTCCTTTCCCTGTTTATTCCATCCAGGCTACAAGCCTAGTACCTACAAGCCCAGTGCCACCCACATTCAGGGTAGGCCTTCTCTCTTCAATGTTCTGCTTACAAGTCAATCATCCAGACATACCCAGAACCATACTCTTTCAGTAGCTGGGCATTTCTTAATCTGCTCATGTTGGCACCACAGTTAAGTGCCATGCTGTATGGGACAGAACAGGGCCTATCCTGTCTTTCCTGTGGACTCAGAAGAGCTCTGTCCAGGCCCTGTGTATTTAACTGCATGTGGGCAGAGGAGACTTGTTCCAAGCATTCCTCTTCTGCTTCTTACCTCCTTCTCCTCATTGGTGTTTCTTCTTTCTAAAATTTCTTTATAAAGATCTATTTTCATATTTGGGTTCTACCATTTGATGGTTAAGGTGGAGTGTCATCTTGATTGGGTTTGTGATACAGTCACCCAGGATGTTGGTGGAGCACATTTCTGAGTGCCTTTCTCTCTGGCAATCTCCCTGCTCCACTTGCCTCACCAGACTCTTCCACCATGATGTGCCTGCCTTAGAGCCAGGCAGCCATGGACCAAATCCCCTGAACATGTGAGCCAAATTAAACCTGTCCTTTAAATTCCATGTGTGTCGAGTATTGTGTGCCACCAATGGGAAAGCTGACCAATACATACTGGGTTTCTTAAATGGGGAAAAAGCCAGGTTAGATCTCATCTATGAATTGTTGGAGAAAGCTTGAGCCCTGGGTCAGAGAAATGTTAGTTTATAGGAGGGACATTGGTTTTATCAGGCCAATTTTAAAGATTATTTTTTAATTTATAGAAAGTGGGTTACATTTATAGGAGTAAGTAGGACAGATGTGAACTATGTCCAATTCATCACTCTTTGATGATGAAATACTTTTTCATGTTTAGACCTTGATGCTCTGTCAAATGATCTTTTGCTCTTTGTATGTTTTACCTTTTATATCCTTTGCACCATCACAGACCCAGGTTGGATAGGCATAGTCCTGATTTGGATTTTTAAAGACTTCCAAATTGTCAGTATTTTATTGACTTGCTTTCCTCTGTTCAACTCTTGCTGTAATTTAAAGGCTTTACTGATAAATTTGAGAGGGACATTTAAAATCCATAGCTGGTGAAATGTCTTTTATCTTTTGCTTAATAACACGATCCTCTCCAAAGATGCTTCTGACATTTTGATTCACTTTTTTTTTTTTTTATTATTTACAAAGTGCCTCCACATGGCCCCTGGAGCTTATGAGTAATGATATATTTAATTTGGAAGTGTAAATGGCAGATTGAATATTGAAGTTGTACTTTAGGAGTCCTGCCAATGAGCACTGCAGAAAAGTTGCCTGTATCTGTGTTGTGGTCGGATTTTGGCGACAGACATTCCTGTACCATCTACAGTAACACAGCAAATACATTCATACTTGATCCCTGAGCTCCCAACCCTCCAAACTCTTTGCCAGGCCTCCAGTTTATCCTCCTGCCATCCTCAGACGGTGGTTCACTTGAAATGATAATTGAGACCTAGAGGTAGTTTTAATATAGAAATTCTTTGTTTATGCCTTGCAAAAATGGAATTATAGGAACAGATTTAAAGCAAATCAAGCATCCTGAAAGACCTTCAGTAACTTCCTGTTGTAATTAAAATATAATGCATAAACACACTGTGGGCCCAGTAATGTCTAGCCCTGTGCACCCTGTGGCCCCAGTCCTACCTGCTTTCCTGTTCCATCTCTGTCCCCAACCCCTCCCCCACATCCCCATGCATCCCACTGTGTCAGCAGAAAGACAGTGGCATTTTCAAACTCACTTTGTTTGAGGCTGCTGGATTTTCTTTTCCCTTAGGTCTTTCTCCTCGTCTTCCTGTGTCCAGTCCAGGATGCTCTTGGTCCCTAATGCACCCACCTTCCCTCTCTTCTCATCTTGGACTTAGCAGGGTCAAATTTGATGCTTTCTGCTTCCCATCTATTTAGAGACAGGACTTTTGCTGTTTTGACACTGTATCCATCCATTGATCTGTAATTGGCACCTTGGTGGTGCTTGGCATATGGGTGCCAAGTAAGTAAATGGAGCCTCAGTAATTTAGAGAAGACAGAAGCTTTGGTATGGCTCCTTATTCTTTCTCTTATAGTGGCTGAATATTCCAGTAAGGCTTTTAAAGCTGCTACTGAGTTGTTGTACATTCATGTCCACAGTTGCCGTGGTTTGCTATTTCAGAGCATGTATTTTTTAAACATAAAAATTTGGTCCTTTCAGATGGAGGCATTGATTTGATGAAGCTAAGAATATTTTCATTTAAGTCCCATTTACAAAGTAAGGTGAAATTTAAACATGCTTGTACCATCTGCTTATAGTTTCACTGGCAAAATAGAATAAAAATGCTAGTATTTTCGTTTTATGGATTAGAAAGATTCATTGGAGAACGTAGCTTACTGACCCATGTATGAACAAGAAACTCAAAAGTGGTTACACATCTGTGAGCCAGTGTCTCATGGTCATTTGATTTTGAAATTCCTCTTCTATACTTAAATTAACTTCGGAATGGGACATGTTAAGATTTCATCGTGAGGCTGGGGGTATAGATCAGTGGCGAAATCCTTGGGTTTGATTTTCAGCAGTGCGCGCATGTGTGCATACACACACACACACACACACACACACACACACACACACACACACACAGAGTCCTAATCATTTAGGACGATGTGAGCTTGTCCAAGACCTACTGTATTATGATTTAGCCTTTAAAATGTACTCAAGGCCTTACACTGGACATTTATGATTGGATGTAATAGTGATAGACTGATTCCCATGTGAAGCCAGCAACATTATACTCAAAGGTTTAGTCAGACTTGCACTTTGAAAAATTGCTTTTCTTAGAAACTGAGGTAAAATTCACAAAACATAAAGTTAACCTTTTTAAGGTATACGATTTAGTGTATATGCACGACTGCTTTTTAGGGAATGAAGTACATTGTTTATATTCTTTCTCTTAGGAGTTTACTAAGATATTTTAAGTAGAATTTCAGTAAGTCTTAAAATCATGTCATAGCTGGCCTTGGTGTGATATTGAAAGGTAATGCTGTATGAAATTTTATAGGGCACAGAAAATGCTCAGTTATGCTCGCGCACTCTGAAAATATTATATGACTTAAAATAATACTTTATTATCCAAATGTAAGTTTAGAAGTTTTCTTTTTCTTACTTCAAGTACACTTTGATAAGAACATAGCTTGACTTAAAACCATGAGAATGGGTGTTTTTAGAAAATCTGAAAATCTCTGAATCAGTGTCCTACCAAGTATTTGTGTGAAGTAATATAAGAGGAATTGTGACTGATCCTTAACCTCAAGACAGGTCTCCAAAAATCCAGTCAGGCAGAGCCATTTTTAATTGATCGGGGATTTAGGAAAGCCACAAAGAAGTTTGTGCAGCTGGGTTTACACAGAAAATAGAGATTATTGGGAATGGCAGGTAAATATGAGAAACAGCTCAGTGTTCATCTACCATAAGAGGGAATGAGATGGGGTCTGTGGACAACTACAAAGAAGAGATATTTGACTCTATATAGATGCCTTTCTACAAAATGTTAGCTACTGGTTCTTTACAAAATGAATGTTTACATTGCCATGCACTTAAATGCACAGAAATTCTCAGAAACTAAAACTCTTGTTGAAAAAGAAAATTGAAGTGACCAATAATCACATTCCTAAATTTAAATACCACACAAGCCCCAGTTGATTGATGTGTCAAATGTGCAAGTTCTTGGTGCCACGTCTGATGAGAGGGAAAAAAAAAACTCCAATTCAAAATAATGTTTGCAAAGAGATAATCAGAAACAGAGAAGCTCAAGGGCAAGATAAGCCTGACAAATGGTAAAGTCCAACACAGCAAGTCCTGACGAGCCAGTAAGGGACAACCAGTCTGATTGGCACTTCCCCTGGCTGGGGAGGTGGGCTGGATGTTCCTGAGCAAGTCAGCCGAGTTCAGACCTGGAACTGGTGCTTGTTTGGTAGCAGCTGTGTCTAAGAAAATTGGAATCAGCTGAAGCTTGGAAAAAACTGCCAATTATGTGTCTCCTAAGGACTTCAGAGCTCCATTCAGGGATAGGAATAACCAAGTCTAGTCCTGTCTGTGAACTACAGCATAAAAGAAATGAGGCAGAACAGATGGCCAGCTGGACCTGCAGAATGTTGTGCCTGAAATGGTATTTTCCTGTCAGGATTATGAAAGCAGAACAGTGGACTGGTGACCCTCCTGCTTCCATCTCCTCTTACTCCCTGAGCTAGGAGATACTTCATTAACTGAGACATTTAAAAAGTAGACAGTAAAAAGGGGTGTTCAAATTGAACTGGCTTCCAAATTTTATAAAAATCCTCTGAATTCGAGGCAAGTGAATTTCTCAAAACAACTTGAAGCCCATCAGTGCCTAAGAACTCCTCAGCTGACACTGAAGCTAACCATTCCCAGGGTCAGTGGGAGGTTGAGCAGCATTTTATTGACAGTCTTCATTGCCATTACTAATCTAGAACTCTTTTTTCTGAGGTTCATTTATCAGAGCAAATCGGCACAGTTGAGCCTCCATCCCCCTCTCCTCAGGCATTCCCATCAGTGGGAGCGAGGCAGCCTGCATGCTAGAAGCCTGTGTAATACTCTTTGGGACACTTTAAACCTGGAATCAATGACCATTTTCTATCCATATGACTGTAGGCAATTTTTGCACACTTTGAGTTTGAGATACTTTAAAATATCTAAGTGGCCAGGTTTAAGAGACAGTTGGATTTAAGGAAGGAGCTCAGGAAGTCCAGCTGGAAAACTCATCAGCACAGAGGTCTTGGGCTTGGATTGGATTGCCTAAGGACAGTGCATAGGATGTGAGAAAGGGCACCTGTGGGGTATTTAAATTTTCTTAGGCAAGTTTTGATTGGGTCTTTGTTATGGTCGGTGTGAAAGTCATCCAGGTCAGTATTGCCAGCATTTGGACAGATATTGATCATGGGTCCTCATTGACACCCATTCCTGGGTACAGAGAATGGCCTTGCTGGTTGGTGTTCATTACTCTAGTTAAACTCACTGGACTTTGGAGCAGTTGTCAGATTTGCTTATCTTCTGGATCAGCAGTCATGCAGGGTGGATACTGACAAAGACTAAAAGCCATCACCCCTGCCAAAACAGTAGGGATTTGCATCTCTGCCCTGAAGGCCAAATGAGGCAGATTGTCTGGTGCAGCTTGGAGAACCTGAACTTGGAGGCGGGCTGCCTCTCCCAGGCTGTTCCTCTCCGAGGCTGTGCTCTAGACTCTGTGCTTGCACGTGTCCTCTGGAGGCAGGTGCTTTCTGTCATTCTTAGCAGGGAGTAGTCCTGCACCTCAGAGACCTGAGGAACAAAGTTTCTCACCACCACATGTTGAGCTCAAGCTTTTAGGAATGGAAATCAAAAAGGGGAGCTGATTATTTATTTATCATTTATAATAAAGTATCCATTAAGGATGAAGACTTTAGAGAGTCTGTGGTTGCCAAGACAAATGAGGTGCCTACTTTCAAGGAGTTCAGATCCTGGAAGAGATAAATAAGTAAAATAAATAGTTACAGGTGGCTGAAATATTTTCATAGAAAATAATGGGGTTTTATCATTAGCTGAGAATGCTCTTAGAGGAGGGCACTTCTAAGCCTAGCCGGACAGGATACATAGTGGATAAATATAGCCAGTAAAGAGCAGCTAAAGAACAGAGGAAGGCCCCGGACAGGAGCGGTATGGGTAATTCTGACAAGCAAGAGTAATCTGCTTATGCTTCTGGCTATGGTTCTGCATGTGTTATTTTAAAATTTACACCCAGCGTCATGTGTCTTGACTGTGTCATGTCTGAGAGGTCTCTTAGAGACAGCCTGCAAATTGCCCTGTGATGAATTACAGCAGTGACCTAGAAGGTTATAATGGTGTTGGGCTGGACGTTGAACAACTTTTCTACCTAATAATACATCCAAGAGGTTTGTTATGTTCGTTGTGCATTGATGTTTGCAGAAGCAAGGTGGGGAAAGACTGCCTGTACCTAGGCTGAATTCTTACACGCCGACACTTAAAAAAAATAAATGTATACAAATTCTTCTTGGTGTTTGGATTTAATGCTGCCACTGCAAGATACTGATGGGCTTGCTTGTAAACATATGTACAGAGTACTGATCAGGAACTTCCTTTGGATTTGTCACCTCAGCTACAGCAAACGTTCCATCCAGACTCCATGCCAAAAAGGTGATCACAGTTCCATTGTTTGTACTTGAATTCCCAAGGGCCGCATCCTAGGGAAGGAAAAAAAAATGCACTGGAGAATATATGCAGGCATTGTGTGAAATTTGAATATGATTTGCATAGTGCTTGATAAGCTGAAATTTGTTCTCAGAAAATATTCAAGTTAAAATTCTATTAAGGCTACCAATGCAGCCCTTTCTTACTCTTTCCCCCTCCTTTTTCTTCTTTTCCTCATATTAATTCATACATCTTTTGTTAAGACATTTACAATTGTGATTCTTAGCATCAGTGAAGAAAAAGGGAGCAATCTGGGCCCACTGGAGACCATTTCTTGGCAAATGAGGTTCTTGTTTTAAGTCCTTCCTGATCATATCTTGCTCTGTTCGTCAGTCAGAGTGCCTTTATTTGGAGCTGGTTGGGAAAGCTCAGGGGAGCCCTGTGTGTGATGGTTGAGGGAGGAAGATGGGAAAGAAAAGAGAACCATACACTGAAAGTTGCTTGGATTTGAGTCCAGGCATTATTCTTTTTTTTGTTTTTTAATTTTTTTATTTTTACCAAGAACATGTAATGGTACATTGTATACATAATGATCATAATCAACATGGTTATTTTGTACCTGTACATGATACAT